>QGMI01000161.1:0-54424 GCA_007821535.1 Lachnellula occidentalis | reverse complement strand
CGAGAGAATGTTAAAAGATAATAGTTTATTATAAAAATAGAGTTTAGATATAATTAAGATACTTAGAATAGAGATCGGCTAGGATTTAGAAATATAGTAATTTTCTATAAGCAATTTAAAGCATTTATATCTCCTTCTATAATAAATACTATAATCTAATAATATAAAAAGCTATAAAGTATACTAAGTATACTATTAAGGCTTTATATCTAGAATAGATATACTAAACAAATACTATATACTATAAAGAAGTAAGATAAACCTCTTATATATAATATTATATATATAGTCTAGATTATTATACTTCTCTTATTTAGTATTTACTATTTTATAGCATTTCTATAATTAATATTTTATTATAGAAGTTAACTATATTTCTTTCTTAATAGTAATAATTTTATAATAGTAATAGAAAGGTAATAATATTTAATTAAATAACTTCTATCTAAGTTTTATTCTTTTATTTCTTCTTTATAAGAAAGAATCTATAATATCTTACTATTTATAAAATTCTTTTAATTTTAAGTATTATAGCTAAAAGAAGTTATAAGAGAAAAGAGATAAGAAGAAGAATACTTTTATAAGTTTATACTATTTATAGTAAAAATTAGAAAAACTATCCTTTTAATACTATTAAGTTCGCTCCTTAATTTGCTAGAAAGTTGCTTTTAATACTATTAAATATACTTTCTAATTTACTAAAAAGTTAGGTATTTTAATAATAGCCTTATATATATAAATAGATTATTTAATTTTAAATCTTAACCTTAAACCTTATAATTTAAGTAAAACTTTAACTAATAAATATAGTTAACTATAATATACTTAGTATATATACCTACTTACTATTTTTCTAGAATAGCTTTTCTTAACTTCTAAATACCTTTAGTATCTAAAATCTATAATATCTTATTATATATATTTATTTAATTTACTATTAGGATTATTCTTACTATTAAGGCCTTTTTAGCAAATATAAACTAAGAATAGAAACTAGCCTTAGATTATTTATTATTTAATCAGATTATATAATAATTAGAAAAGTAGATTATATTCTTCTACTAGACCTTTTACTACTAAGTCTTCATATTTCTCTAATATATATTTCTAGTATATCTATAGTATATCTATAGTATATTTAATAGCGTATTCTATAGCAAACTCTATAACGCTATTATAATGCTATTATAATGCCTTATATAATTTAATTAATTATATATAAGATTATATCTTATTTTTTAATTAAAAAATATCTATAAAAGCTACTATAAAAGGGTACTATAAAAGGGCGTAATATCGCGATTTAGTATAGTCTAGTTTATCTTAAAGTATAAACTCGATTTTAGGATTATAGTCGTTTGTATAATAGTTTATATATTTAGTTTATATTACTTTTTAAATTATATATATCATTTGGCAAATATAAACTAGTAGACGGATTAAATCTATATTTGTCTAGTTTATATTTACTAAAGAAGGCCTAAGGTTATTTATTGATTTAGTCGATTATAAATCTTCTATCTATAACTATAAGATTAATAAGGGAATATATACTTTAGGTTAATAAAAGAATATCTACTTATTATAAAATAAAATAAACTATATTAAATATAGAACTTATAATATCTTACTATTTATTAAATTCTCTTAATCTGTCGGGATATAGGGTATTGGAGGTATTGTAGGTCATGTGATCTAGTCACATGACATCGCGTAGCTTAGTCAGCGAAGAGTGCAAAACCTCTTCGTTCCTGTAACCTCTACTTAGAATACTAAGTAATATTAACTAGAATACTAAATCAGTCTTACTATATAGTAATAAGTGATCAATTATCTAATACCTAAGATACTAATACTAATTAGTAGTTCATCTTATAAGAGATAGCTATAAAGTAGTAAGGTTTTAACTAAAAGAGATAGAAAATAGTACTAGGCTAACTAACTGAAATGATATACTTATTTCCTGTACTAAAGAATTATAATAATAATATCTATATACTCTCCTAGCCTTGACTAATTAAGTATAGAGAAGTCTATAGACATTATTATTTAGAGGTTTAAGAGCTCCTATATACTAACTAACTAGTTAATAGAGCTACGTCTACTATATAGAATAACTTACTTTATAAGCTCTTAGACTAACTAACTAAAATGATAAAGTAGCTATTCCTAGACTAACTAATTATAATAAAGGAATGTTTTATTAGGAAGTAATATACTTCTAAAGCTATATAAGCTTCCTCTTCTCTCCTAAAAACCTTTAAATTTTCTACCCTAAATTTACCTCCTCTAAATCTAAAATACCTAAAGAAATAATAGTCAAATTAAGTAATAATAATAGTACTAATAATAGCGGAGAAGGCAGAGCCCTAAGCCTTAGGAATATGCCTCTTATTTATTCATAAGCTTTAATACTAGGTCTAGAAGCTTAGCTACTCTAGAGAAAACCTTATTAAAGCTAACTTATCATAATCCTAATTCTACTAAAATATACTTATAAGGTAGATGAGAAGATATAAGAATAACTGATAGATATCTCTAATATTAATAATGTCAAGTATACTATACTAAATAGCTTCCTCGTCTACTATATATGCCTCTACTTAATAAAACAATAGAAAGATAAAGTATTATAAGAGTTCTTTTAAACTTATTTTAAGGAATAGAATATCTACAAAAAAATTTCCTGTCAGCCGAAAATGATACTACTAATAGCTACTATTTATGTCAGGCTAGCACCTTTTCTACCAGGCTAGCATATTTTAATTGCAATTGAGATATCAACTAGTTTATATCTTAATCGCGATTTTTTTTTTTGAATTAGTTATCATTTTCAGCTACACCTAGCTATATCGGCATTTTCAATCGTAATTTCCGATCATACTAAGCTAGATCTAGTACATCCTATACTTCTATCCTACTTTATACTACGGCCTATACTCCCGACCTATAGCCTATACTCTCAACCTATATTAAGCTGCAGTATGCTTATTTAGCTTATATAGAATAGAATATCAATTATTCTAGCTTATATATGTCTTCACTAGCTCTCTAGTACTATGAGCTACAATGCTATAATTTTTTTATCGTGAAATCAATTGATTAAGCGAAAGTTTAATCTAGGGCCGGTATTTATATTATACTAGTATATATACGCATAGTATAGGCAGGTAGTAGAAGAGGGAAGGAAGAGGAGAAAAGAGGCCCCTTAAGTAATACACTTATACCTGTACCTATATCTATACTTGTACCTACACTTGTACCTGCAGCTATACACGTGTATATGTATATATAGGGTCTACTATAAATAGAATCTACTAGTATAAGTAGGGGTCTTCTAATAGTACTAAAGTTTTAGACTAATACATTTAGCGACTTTTCTGCTAGCCTAGTAGATTTCGCTAAATTTTTCTGCTACTAGTACCCGCCTGACAGGAAAATTTTTTGTAGATGAAAGTAGAAATATTTATTGATTATAATAAGAATAACATCCTAACTTTATAAAGCAACCTGCAAAAGAATAGAGTCTTTATAAGTAAGGAAGGAGATATATAAGATGCTTTAGTAGACGTCTTAATAGAGGAGAGGAGATATTAATAGACTAAGGAAGACATAGTAATATAAATATAGAAAAGTACATATTTCTATTCTTATACTAATCTAAAGTATAAAGAAAACTTTATATTTATATCTCCTTTATTATATTAACCTTCCTAATAGATATTACTAAAACCCTTAACTATAAAGAAACCTTTATATAGATTAGGCATTCTAATAGTAGTTTAAGAATAAGTCTAAGGACGTTTATGTACTTAAAAGGAAGATATCCCTAAGGGGGACAAGAGACTTAATAGGCTTGATAATATAGAGAAGCCTAATAAGCCTAATCTTTAGAAGTCTAATATAATGCCTATTATTATTAATTAGGTTAAGAAGGCATATAAAGATAACCTTTCTTTCTAATAAGGGATTAATAATCTAAGAGGCAGGAACCTTAAAGAGGTAGTAAGACTTAAAGTATTATTTACTAGCAAAATAGGGCATAAAGTAAAGATATCTCATCTTATTAACTTGCAATTTAAGGTAGTCTAATATGAAGAGGATCTAGCTATAGCATTTAGATAAGATTAAGCTTAATATACTTTCTATTTCCTAGAATGCTATAAGTCCCTAAATTATAGCAAATTAAAGAGCAATAGCAATCATAGTGATTATAGGAATGCTAGTAGTACTAGAAATAGTAGTAATTATAATGACTTTAAGTAGGACGTACTACTAATTCTTCTTTCCTCCTAGTAAGGAGACTTAAAATATAAAAGCATAGTACCTCTAGTACTAAATAATAAGATTATCATAAAGTAGATAATTGACTTATTAAAGCTATACTATAATAAGAAGTAGAAGTATAGTAGTAGAGTATATGATATGCTTAGCCTTAAGATTAAGATCTTTTTTAAGAACTATACTAACGCAAATTTCTCCTTTTATCTATATTATTAAGCTTTTTTAATTATGCTAAAAGATAATATATTAGAGTTCTACTATAGCACTCTTACTAGAAAGTAGTTAAACTTTCACTCTTTTATAAAGTATATATAAGAGGAATTTAAAACGCTAGAGAATTGCTAGTAATATATAATAGAATGGCATAGTATGTCGCTTCTAAGCATTATATAGGAGCTAGCTAGTAATGATAAAGATATACTAGAGTGTCTATAGATGCTCTTTAATCAATTAGCAAAGATCTAAGTATATCTAGCTCTTAATTACTAGAGCGAAAATACCCTTTAAGACTAAGTTATTACTACTTGTAATAATATTAAGGAATATAAGATATATATCTTTACTTCTATAGATACCTACTATAGTATTTGCGCTTAATTGCGATTAGTAATCGTAGTATAATTAAAGGAGAGAAGATTAAGAAAGCAAGTAATAAAGAATAGATAGTAGTACTAATTTGTCTCTAAAAATAAGATTAAATCTAATTAATTCTATATAGATCAGACCTTTAGTACTAATAGAGGCGCTTTCTATAGTCTTCTAAGAGGCAATAGTAGCTATTAAGGTCGCTCTAACTTTTAGAGTAGTAATTGAGGCCTATAGATATTATTACTATAAAAGAAGTACTATATATATTATAAAGAAGGCTACTAGTCTATAAAGTATTTAAAGGACGAGAGAAATATAGTATTTGCAAAGTTTAAGGAGAAGTCAAATGACCTTAATGCTTTATATACGAAGTATAATAGCTTCCTAGTAGAGGCTAAGAGCGTTAATAGCTTCTAGTCTAATAATAATAATACGAGAGAATGATTCTATAGAGCCTATATAGGAAATAAAGATAATAGTAATAATAACGACGACGAAGAAGAGGTCTATAGTAACCAATTCCTTATAGAATATAGTAGTATTAATAGCCTAAGTGCTATAGTAATTCTTGTAGATCAATTAACCTTATATGCTCTTATAAGAAATGATGTTTTTATTAAAGAAGGAAAGCAATATAAGATAGTCTTATATTATAATTCTATATCGAAATTGTTATCTAAATCGCTATCTAAATCGCTATCTGAATTGCTATCTAAATCGCCTTAATTTCCTGAATCGCCTGTTTTTATAGAAGGCGATTCACTTAGCAAACTACTAAAAGTAAGCGTTTCACTAATTAGCATTTCGCTAGAAGTAAACGTTTCGCTAGAAATAAGCGTTCTACTAAATGTAAGCGTTTTGCTTAGCGAATCACTTTTAAGAGTAGGCGTTTCGCTTAGCAAGATACTTCTAAAATTACCTTTAGAATTACCTTACTTTAGATTAATAGTATTTACGTTTAAGGACTACTACTTATTAGAGCGTTTCTATAGGATTATACCTAATAGTAGTATAGTAGGAGTCTTTATAGTAGGTGAAGGCTAATATATTATACTAATAAAGCTATTCTTATATCTTAAAATGAATAATAACTTAGCAGGAAAATATACTATCAAGTTTAGTAAAGGTATAGCTATATTGAAAGGCATAGTCTATATCCTAACCCTACTTAGACTTATCACCTTTTATATATTACTAATAAATACTCTATTCTTGCTTTATATTAGTAATATAGATAAGCTAAAGGTTAGGCTAGATAACCTTAAAAACGTCTTGATTTAAGACGATTTAAGAGTCCTAGTTATATAGAAATAGGAATATCCCTAGATACTTTTAAACTAATTAGAATAGATAGTTGCCTACTATTATCTAACTAATAGCAAGCTTCGTTAATTCTATTACCGTTTTAGATACTTATTAATTTAGAGACTCTTTAAGATTTTAAAGCAAGCTAGTTATAACCTAGATACTAAGGCTATTAGGAAGCTAATAGAGTATTATTACTAATACTAGAAGAACTAGAAGGCACCTAGTAGATTCAAGTTCTTACTTTAAGATAACTATAACTTTAATTTTAAGGTTATTATAGATATACTTTAGATTAATATAAAGCCTATACTATAGGTAGTCGATTTAGCTATAAGCTTTCAGGCTACGAGATTCCTAGATAATATGTCTACTAGATATATATAAGATATACTAAAGCTATACTAGATCGATTTATATTAAGGACTACTAGATATAGTAGTTCATAATGTAGGCACTAATTTTATAGCTATATAATTTAGATAGTATACTAGATCTATAGGAATTCAGGTTAAGGAGATCCCTATTAAAGCCTATAACTCAATTAGAAAGGTAGAGAGATATTATACCTCCCTCTGATAAGCTTTTATAATACTCTATAGCAAATTGTAGAGGATATTATATTAAGATAATATCCTTTAAATGGCTATGAAGGCTATAAATGACTTAGTAGGCCTAGATAGCCTAGTGCCTACTCTACTTGTTTTTAGGGCCTACTTATAAATAGTAGATAACTTACTACTATTACTAAATATTACTATATGAGCTAAAGTAATTTAGAAGGCTATAAGTAAAGTATATTAACTACATGCTATATGATAAGTTAGTAATACCCTTATAATAAGAAACGGCCTGAATACTTCTATAATTCTCTCCCTTTCTTTCTAATTAGATGTCTACATCTTCTATAAAGATGAAGGCTAGATAGGACTATTTAAGCTAATCTTTATAGATAGAGAAATATGCATTATTATACTCCCTAGTAGCCTGATACAATTTTATACTACTATTATTAAAGAATAGCATATAAATAAGAATAGTAATAAAGTTAACTTTCCTACTAATTTAGAACTTTAATAAGTAGTATAAGAAGAAATCGATCTAGATATTAAGCAAGCGCTAGAGCTACTGCCTATAGACGCTAACGACGCTATGCTAGCGCTAGAAGACGCGCTAGTAGTAGAGTCTAACGATAAGGCTAGAAAGCTTCTTCTAGTATATTAGCGTTATCGTAAGGTACTAGTATAAAAGCAAGACTATAGATACTTAAGAAGATTAAAGAATAAGCATTGCCTGATCCTTAATTTAGATATAGAAGTTATATATATTATAGTATGAGAAAGTAGTACTAAGATCATATAGACCTTTATAATAGTAAAGGAGAAAGGAGACCTTAAGCTAGCTATTAAATTGAGGTAGTAGGAGTATATTACTACGCTTAAGAAGCTATTTAAGGCTTTATAAATAGTAGAATTTAATAGCTTATTAGGATAAGGAGTCTTCTACTTTATTATCTATAACCCTAAAGTATATAGTTATATATATATCTTTAAGGCTTATATAGTTGATGAAGTTAAGGGGAAGGCTATAGATAAGCCTTATAAGAAATCGAGACTTATGATTGCAGGCTATAGCAATTATAAGAAGGAGTTTATTTTAATGCAATTGCTAATAATTTAACGTGCTAGCTAGTACGTACTAGTAGTACTTGCCTCCTTATTAATGCTACTAGGATTTTTGCTATAGCTATGAGATATTACTTAGGCATATACTTAATCTGAATTAGACCTAATTAGAAGCATTTTAGTATACTTACTATTATAATTTAGATACCTATATCTTAATAGTATGATTATAATAGTAATCAAGCTATTCTATAGTATTATAAAAGTAGGGACCTATTAGTTTATGATATATAATCGTTACTATAAGGAGAAGCTTATAATAAGATCTTTAACTTATAACCCCTACTTCTTTATTACTAAGGATAGCTATAGAGTAGGGATTATTAGAATGTAGATAGATGATACTCTTATCTTTTATAATAAGTAGTTTACTAAACTTAAGAATAAGGAACTAGCAAAGGCTAAATTAAGGGCGAAGCCAAAGGAGAAGCTAGTAGAAGGTACTCTCCTAATCTTTAATAGCTATATCTTAATATAGAAAGGAAGTAATCTTCTATTCTAGCAAAAGGAGTAAAGGAAGAAGCTTGAGACTATTAATGCGAAGGCTAGCGATTATAAGTAGGCCTATATATAATAGTATACTTAAGGCATATATATTACGTCGATCTACTAGCTAGAAGTATTATTTAATCTATTAGTTATAGTATAATACTAAGACTTAGATAAGATTAAGATAATAGCGCTTAATAAGCGCCTTAAGTAGTAGAAGGCAAACCTTAAAAGAGGCCTATACTATATCCTCCTAGACCTCTTAATAGCTAGGTTATTTATCTTTATTAATAGATTACTAGTAAATAATAAAGATTTAAGTTCTTAGTTAGGATATATTATTATACTAGCAAATGAGGATATGAATAAGGTAGAGAGCAAGTTTACTATTAGAGGTAACATTATATACTAGAGCTTGATAAAGAGTAAGAGAGTTATAAGAAGCAGCCTTATATTAGAGATCTATAGTATAGTTACTAGTATTAATATAGGAATCGTAATTAGCATAATACTTAAGCGTATTATAAAGGAATTGGGACTACTCCTAATTAAGACGGTCGTCTATATAGACTCGTATTCCTTTTATAAATGCTTTATCAAGCTTGGTACTACTAAGGAGAAACGTCTTATAATCAATATTATAAGCCTAAGAGAGTTATATAAGGAATGAGAGCTATATAAGATCTAATAGATTAATGGTAAGGATAATCTATTAGACGTAATAATAAAGATAAATCTAAACTGATTATTAGAAACTCTAATTAATAGGAATGTACTTATAATATAAGTAGAAGGCTAGGTAAAGAGAGACGGATCAGGAGTATTAGTAGAACTATAAAACTAACCGTATTAAGTATTCTCTTACAAGTGTTTTTATAAGCATTTTAATATATAATTCTAAGCGACCTAAGAGTATACCCTTTATTAGTTTCTTATTAGTTACTAAGATCTTTCCTTATACTCTAATTAGCTAAATCGACCTTTAGTTATAGTCTAAACTATATTCTAAACTATATCTTCCTTATTATTTTTCTTATATTCTTTTAAGCTATACTTTATTATAGTATATACTATGATGAATCTTTTATATATTTTAGGCCTATATTATAGAGGTAATAGTAGGTGTGAAGGACTATATAGTAGAAGAGAGATAACGATAGGGTTACCTTAATCCTAATGTAATAATACTAATAATAAAAGAGAAGTTGCTAGTATCAGGATATAGGGTATTGGAGGTATTGTAGGTCATGTGATCTAGTCACATGATATCGCGTAGCTTAGTCAGCGAAGAGTGCAAAACCTCTTCGCTCCTATAACTTCTACTTAGAATACTAAGTAATATTAACTAGAATATCGAATCAGTCTTACTATATAGTAATAAGTAATCAATTATCTGATACCTGAGATACTAATATAATCTAAAGCGTGAAGTTTAAAGTATAAAATTGATATTATTTTTATACTTTTTTAAAGATAACTAAAGCTACTAAAATATATATAGGCTATCCTACCTAAATCCTATAAACACTTAGACTACCTATATTATAGCAAATAATAGAGCTATAAGAATTATCTTTAAAGTATTATAATATACTAGTAAAGCTTTAAATATCTACTATATAATACTAATCAACTTTCTAGTACTTAGATAGTTATTTAGAAGTAAGAAGTTAGGCATTATATATATATATATGATAAACCTAGTAAACTAATTAGAAGTGCCTAAAAGTGAGCAAAAAACTCTTACTAAGCCCTAGCCTCCTTTTACTAAGACTAAAAAAGTCTTAGCAATTTTTCTATACTAAGACCTTTCTCTTAGCAATACTACCTAGGTGTAGGATCCATTTTCTTAATTAAAGACTACTAATATTAAAATATTATTAGTATTATGAAAAAGTGACAGCCATGAACCCGGTGCTGCAGCCTCAAAGCCTAGCCACTAAATATGAATCAGACAGGCAGACACAAGAGACCTATATAGCAAGCCTTCTCCTGCATGCATTTCCCGGTTGAACCTGATACTAGTGAATTCTCAAATATACTTTAATAACCCAGGTTTTGTTAAAGAGAGGTGAAGAAGCAGAGGAAGAATGACGTGAAAAGGGGTTGGGGGAGAGGAGGAGATGATTTATAGGGTTATATGAGAAGGTCCATGGCGTGATCTTCTCTTGCGGACAAGCCAACGGGAAATATGGGATTTTAGTACGGGACACATAATGAAGTGTTCAACATAAGTAATCGAGTAGGCACGACATTTTCGTATTCAATTTTGACTCTTAACCAAGAATCGACAACAACATCTTATTCGAATATTCGAATCGGAATAATCTTGAGAGCATATTAGATCACATCAACCGCTTGTGTCTATCTCGAGTAGTACTAGGAGGGTGCTGACGGCTCAAAACAACACACCGTGACTGTAAGATGTCTCTGCTGGCCCAGACTCATCGCAAGACTATGCATGAAAGCGGTATATAAATACAAAGTTCGTCCAGAGTGAAAGCCAATCCAAACCAAACAGTACTTCAAAGACACTCAAGTGCCCTCTCTTGTCTCATCAACTATCCCCTTGAAAACGAAATTTCATCGACTTAGATCTCCATTAAGTACAACGGCCAGCCCAAAATGTCACAATTTGAAGTTGCCCGCACTAGCTGCTCCAACCTCAAAGACAAAGCTGATCATATCTTCGTAGCCAATGCTTCCCCCACTTCCTTCACTTCTGCCAATGTCCCCACGCCACCAGAATCCGTAGTCTCGGATGACTCTGAGGATGAAATGCAGGATAGTGATGACTCAGACTCCTCAACATCAAGCTCCTCAACATCAAGCTCCTCAACATCAGGCTCCTCATCAGATGGTTTCGATCAGGATCAATTCGTCAATTTGATCAACAATCATCCAATGACACGCAAGCACTTGTCAGGTTACTCCACCAAAATTCCAGGCAACCGAAAGGACCAGCGAAAGGACTCTCCTGTCCTTCTATAGAAAAATGCCTGCTCTCTACTCTAGTGCTCGAAGATTAGGAGAGTCTTTTCGCTAGAAAGGAACGCGGAATGAAAATGGCTGATGTGAAACAAAACCCACAACAGCAAAAGACAAAACAGCAACTTGACTACCGCAAAGCTCTTGGCCCACACTATTGGGAATGCGTAAGTTTGATTGTTTCCTCACACGAGACGAGGAAAAGCTAACGTTAAGTAGTGCAAATGCAAAAGAAGAAACCAGGGCAATGCAGTGGGCGCGACATGTGGGAAAAAAGGGTGCTCTCATCCGAGCTGCCCTTTTTGTCGTGTATTTTAGTACAAAGTGATTAAAGCATAGAAATCAAATGAACAGCGTTGAGTTTCCAAGAATCAAGAAACAAAAAACAAAAAAGCGGATATTCAAACTTGCAATCATGAATAATAGCGGAGAGTTTTTCTAGCCAAGTCTGCAAATGTAAACATGCAGACAGACCGTAAATGAGGGGTTTTATGCCCATACTAGGTTTAGCCACATCTCGATTAGCCAGCACATTCAGACTTCATTCTTGATACCCTTAAATTGCAGCTACAACTTCATCTGCATCTGTATCTACGTCACATCAAGTGCTTCTTTCTTCCCACCCACCATATACCTACTTCCTAGCTAGCATCCAAGCCCCTTAAATAGCTGCCATAGCTCTTAGCTAGCGCTTTCTCTCTCTAGCTCAGGGGAGGCTTCTCCCACGCCGCATTCGTCAGGCTCGATCGAGAAGCGCTAGCGCAGAAGCTAGATCTGCCAGATTAAAAAGTCCCCCTCACTTCGCTCGCCCCCTGCTCTTGATGTGACTATTGTGCAGATATAAACGTGCCTTAAAGCAACAAGCAAAACCATCCCATCACACCGCGCATACTTTCCCAAAGATCATAAACCTCACGGATTTTCGGTCATCAAGACATGTCATAACTTCATAACACTAGTGTGTTTTCATTGATCCATGAAATATGCGGTAATAGTGTTAACGTCGATAAATATAGCACGAGTAACGGTATTGCAGATACAAAGTTCAAATTTCAACTAGCAAGAATATGCTTGCAGGCACGTCCGTGCATTCCCAAAAATACACACAGAGCTTCACGAATCACAAATCGGTATCTGCTGAACTCAGGAATCCACACACGAAAATGTAAATCTGAATGAACACTATTGGAAACGATGATGGAAAGAGGGAAGGAGGGGATAATACGATGATATCTCCTCACTTGAGAGTCGAGACCGAACAGGTAAAAAGAGAAATATCTTACGGTAGCAGTTGAAGATAGAAGAAACGGTACGTATCTCATAGCCAGGTATTCAAAGTGCAATGTATTATAAATTTTTAATGCCGCCGTAAATGCAAAACCAACAACAGAAACAGCCGCGTCTTCCAGAAGACTATGCTATACCAGACCCCTATGCGCATTCATTCCCCAAAAACAACCAACCCAAAACGCCATCCCTTACCCCGCGCCCCAGTATCAATGCATCCAGCCCCGCCCTGCCCAGCCCAGGCAAAAATCAAGGCTTCCTCTTTGCATCCACCATCTCCGTACCATTAAATCTCGTATCCCTACCCAACCCCAACCATCATTTCAGTTCAAGTCTCATCGATAAAGATAATGTAATCAGGGGCATGGGAACGCGGGGAGGCATACGTGAGACTCTGTTCGTTCGAGGTGGAGTCGGGATGGATATGAGAATTTTGATCATCCAGTTGCCTCCTCATGCCCGCGGCGATTGATTCGGGTTTCGAGGGTTTGGTGAGCGAGTTGACTGCGACGAGAGCGCCGACGCTCGCCAGGGCTGTGAGGGCCACGTTGCGTCTGAGGGCCGACATGATAGTTTGATGGATGTGATGGTTGGTGAGTGACTTAATTCACTTTTGTTTATTCTGTTTTGGAATGAAATGAATTGCTTTTGTTTGAGTGAAGATTTATTGTGAGTGTCTGATACTGCGAGGACAGGAAAGGTCGTAGATATATTGTACAGCGTGAATGTCAGGTGATATTGACGTTGTGGAGTGTTTGGGGTTGAGGGGTCGAAATCATACGATGCGTGAGAAATGAGACCACGTTAGGCTGGGGTCGGAAGCTTCCGCCGGCTTCCACGCAGCCGGCATTCCAGGCGGCAGTCTCGATACCGGGATTGTTTGTTGATCTATAAGGTATGGACGACAACCGCTAAAAGCACCGAAAAGCGCCATACCCGACTTCTGATTTGTGAAGGTCCCACACGTGACAATTTAATATTACGTGCTGGTATTATGAAGCCGCGGTCCAAGAGGTTTGAAGACCTGTCACAGCCTTTGTTGGGTTCCTGGTGATTGCAAGCTCAAATCTGACATATCCGGATCATGAAAGACATTTGCCCACGGATCTTGCCAGTACTCCGGCTGAAAGCCCATTGGCATCATCCACTCGCGATCTAGAAAGGTCATATTTTCCATATAACTGTTATTAGGCCAATCCATTGGGTCCATGATTGTCGGTAGAGGTTTTTGCCCTTGTATGGGAGCGGGTATACTCGTTGAATAACCCGGTTGCGGATCGGGTATCGATGTGGCAGCCATATCTTGGAAGCCAGCGGACGAGGGCAAGGTATTCTGATCAGCAGGGACCTGGGCTGGGCCTTGAGCAATCTTGACAGCTCTGGATGCAATATGATACAGCGCTCTGGTAACTTGGTAGGGCATGGTACTTGCGCGATTCCCATCATACTTTTCGTAGAACTTGAGGATCATCTCTAATAACTCAAGATCGTCGTAGACTCGAGGACTTGCTTTATTGTGCAGGATGTTCATGAATAGGATATCAACACTCCAAGAGACGTGGTTTATGAGAAATCTTCAAAATCGTTAGTAAGAACAATACACGGATTCGAGATCGAGACTTACACTGTGAAAGGATGGCTATTGTCATGAAAATTTAGCAGCGAGATTGATGCCCGAGCGGCTCCAACGCACAAGGCCACGCTTGACATGATTCTCTCAGATGGTGCACCATGACCGACGCACTGGTTTGATCCCATGCCACCAAATACCACGGCATGGACTGCAATGGTCAACTGGAAGTAATTATAATGAAGAACAGTAATGCAAATCAAGGGACTGTAATCAGACTCTTTCAACGGCGTTTGAGGTTTGTAAATTTCGGGAATATGTTCCTTCCACCTCTGAAGCCTCTCGTCAAGTTCGTCGATACTGGCGTAGAGTTCCTCGGCTGGCTGACTTGCACGTTTGTCGGAATAAAGGAGGGTGTATGTCCTATTCTGAAGCTTGGCCATGGCGACGGATGCCCTGAGAAAGTTGAAAGATTGACCATTAAAATATTTCATGTCTCGCCCGTCAATCGAAATCTCGTCAGGCAAGTCAACAATTTGATTTTCATCGATGATCGGGGGCTTGCCAAGTCGCAATGCGACATCATTGTCGAAACAAAAGGCGTGCCAGAAAAGCCTGCGTCGTTGCAGCTGCTGATGCTCGGAAACCGTTGGAAGTCGTTTGCTGCTTTGATAGCCGCAAAGCAACATTTGCTGCAAGACGAAACCCAGGATGCTCACGGCAATCTCGTTTTCAAAGTAGAATAGGAAAAACATTACCTATATATTCAGCAAGCGTCTTTCATTTGGGATAGCATAACTTACCATTGATAACAACGCGCCTATACTCATCTCATTTGGCTGTTGCAGCAAAAGACTGGGTATGACACTCATTGCATTATAGAGATATTTATCAGAGCTCTCGGCTCCGACCAGCCTCGATATTTCAGGGCTAGCGCGAGAGGCGTGAGCTAATATAATGTTGATTGAAGCGTAATATGCGGTCGAAAGGTGGGAATCTCCATTCGAGTATGCCTGTACTCCGTTCATCATAACATCCTCTTGGAATACTATTAGATCAGCGTTTAGAGTACCGAAGAAATCTGCATAGAAACGTAAGATCAGCAAAAGATCGAAGTGATACCCGGATACACGGCGGGGAAAACACACTTTTGAGGCACACAATCAAGATTTCCTGAGGGGGGAGAGGGTGTCGAACAGAGGTATCATAATCGGCCTGTCGGCTTTTCCTCAAAGGCTTCCAAGTGGACAACATCTGGCTGAAGCTTTGATCGCCTACTAGATGATTGACGTGTTGAGCGCCCGAAGGCGAGAATATAGAGACCCCTGTACCGGTCAGTGATAAAGATCAAAGACGCCATCTGGCGTTATGACATAAAAATACCAGCATAACCCCTATCTTCTGACACGTTGAGTAGATGAGGAATGAATCGGTCCCCTCTGTAAGGCTCTCTTGGAGTCGCTTCCTGTGAAGAGCTACCTACTGCATCGGTGTTTATCCAGTCACACTCGATCGAATCGCGAATATCAGATGGACTCCTTTTCATGGGCTTCTCCTTGGGCGAGTCGCCGGATGGGCTGCCTTCAGAGACCGAACGAGGCGAAGTGCTACCAGTAAGACTCTTTGGCTCGATTGCAAAGTCTGATATTAGACGTTCCATCTTTTCTAAGCGCTGAGCCATGTCTTTGTAGGCACTTGGACAACACATGATTCAGTTGGGCGGCTCACACCACAGGGATGGTCAACTTACGACCTCCGGACAACGCGCTTCCTCTCTACAGGATAGAGACATAGCTCCTGATGCTTCTCGCAATGCGTACAATAGGGTTCTCTGCGGTCGCATTTGATCTGAAGAGCTCACTCAGCCAGGGCCGCCGATATGGGCGGGGAGTATGGGGAATATGCGGGCATACCTTCCTCTTCCTACAGTTCACGCACGACAGTCGGGTTCTTTTGTCAGACGAGGGGCGTTGCCGGGTTTCCGGCGGGGCCGGAGAAGTGGTCTCCATCGGTGTGTGCTTGTGATGACAGTCGGATTGTGGCTCAATTTCTGCACAATCGAGGGTTTATAGGTGCAGTATATGAGTTTTGGTAAGAGGCAGCGTTCGCAGTCAACAATGAACCTGACAAAGGACAGGCACGTAAGGTCCTGATGCGTCCGGGGTTTGCGGGTGCAAGTGTCATCAAAGGGCTGAGCCACGATAAGGCAAAGGGAGGGACATAAGGCTGAGTTTGAGGCCGTCAGGCTCGCAGACTAACGGGAGTAGGAAAGGCCAGCTTTCGTCGGATCGATGATTGGGCCGCGCCGGCACTTGACGGATTCTGTGGTTCTGGGCTGAAAATCGCTGGGTTTGCAAGACGGTCACGACTAGACCAGTTTGGGACACATGGCTTTTCTGCTTTGGTGTGGCTGACCAGATGAGATGAGGCTTACATGACTGTATGAACCGCAACCGCTCCTCGCTGCATATGGCTTACGGATCATTGACTTCGGTAGCATCCAACTCATGGGCAGCCTGCGCAGCCTGCGAACCTTCAAAGGTCAGTCAGAAATCATTCCACGCATTGATTACTCGGTCCTTTCGTCCAAACTTTATTTCGGGCCTCGGCGCTGGGTGCAAGCCGGTGAGGTCGGTGTGGAAAGACAGGCATCCATCCCATCATGGATGTTGAATTAAGGTTTTCATATAATTTCCTGGGTACTTTAGAACTGCCGGAGGAGACATACGGAGTAGGTATAGGTGCGCCGGGAGCCACGGCTCCAGCGTCAACACCCATGGTTCGGGTCCCCTTTCGCTAACTACAAGTGTTCTGCGTTGGGTGGTGGCGGTGTACTGTACAACCACATACCTACGGAGTATCTCCGTATACTGTGAAGGATGGAGAGACAGAAGGCCGCCTGACTGCTGGACGGGACGGGGCAAAGCGGAAGAACCTCCCATTATTTGAACATCTCAGCCAATATGCAAGTGCAAGTGCTACACGTACCACCTCACTAGGCTTCACCTTCCAAGAATCCAAGGACCTGCTTGAACCTAAGGTAGTACCGGTAATCCCGACTAAATATAGCCCTCAAACAACAATCTGTGTGCTGATGTGACGCAATGCAATACAGGTTCCCCGTAGAAAACGCAACATTTCTTTGAGCTTCAGCCTATTCATGACAGTTCGATGACGCTGAACACCCTTTTCCGCTGAGGCGGCGCTGTTTCTGGAGCGAAGGTAGGGGCAATCTCGACAACAGATTGGGATGAATCGCTGGCCTCATCCTCTTCCTCTTCCTCAGCCTCGTCTCCCTCCCCATCATCAGCACCATCAAACAGCTCATAGATTTCCCCTAAACCCCCCATGTCTGTCTCCCAATCATCGCAGTCATTCTGCAGATCAACCAACTTCTCGTAGAGCCCTTCCTGTTTATATTCATCCCGCTCCTCCGGGCTCATGGCCGTCGCCAGCTCGAGCATGCTATCTGTGAAGCCCATCAAGACATACCCATCTTTCAAAATCTCGTGTCTGATCTGCTGCTCATTGCAAAGCACGATGCTCTTGCAGATTTTCCTCAACGCCTCCTAAATCCCAGTCAGTACCAAGGCATGCCAACTGCGTACATTGAAGTTTTTTCGTAGCTCCGTGAACAATTTACCAGCGCGTTTCGTCTCGTCCCCCACTTTGTATCTGGACCGGCCTTCTTCATAATAGCCTCTCTGCTATCTGACAGCACCGCATATATATCGCCCATCGCCTCATACTGCTTGCTGCCCGATAGCCGTTTATACTCGGTATTGAGCGTGTGCCAACAGCTCTTTGAATAGGAATCGAAGTTCACCGGAGGCTTGTTTGACTCTTCGGCAAGGCGCAGAGTGTCTGCAGATTGTACAAAGGCGGAGGCTGTAGGGTTCTGCATGCAGATTTCGTAAAGGACCTTCTGTGTTGTCTGCGGGGGAAGTTTGCAGATTTGATCCCAGAGAGCTTTGTTTGGCTCCGCGGCGCGGGATCTCTTGGAGGAAGGAAGGACATTCGATAGGGATGATCCGGTGCCATTCGCTTCGGAGAAGTCATTAAATGTGCGCTTTGAGGTATTAGGCATCGTTATCGCGTCTTGTAAATTCGATAGAGTTATGATTCTCTCTGAATGAAGGATGGCGCAAACAGGTTCGAGGAAGCTGGTCGGAGATCATGAGAACATCGTCCCACGAGATCACGTGCCAGAACTACAACTTTCTCATCTAGAAACCTCCCATCTTATTTTCTATCAATGACTTTCCAATTGATCTTCAACTTCCATCACATCGTTTTCAATCCGTAGTATCAATCCATACCCTTGGGTGACGAGTATGATAGCGAAGTTGCACCGTACAACACTCCATGCAATGCAATGCCGCTCAGCAGCGGTCGGCGTCGCCGAAGAATCTCGACTCCTACTCTATACAGACCCGAATGATTTCCCAGGTTACTAACAATAGACTGAGCATTTTACTTTCACATCTTTGTCAGCTACGTGCTTCTCAGGCAATCTTGTGTTCACAAAATCATGTCTCGCCCAGCCGCTGCGCATCAACGAGGTGTAGATACCGGTACTTGCAATTCTTTTCAAGTCTGACAGTGGAGACTGTTTAGCGTCTAAATGAGATAGCTCCGGCATATCTGACTAGCTCTTTCCCCTGGTATAGATCCATAGAATAGCAAGAAAGCTTATAGCTTAAGCAACCTTAAAGTGATAGAGTCTTAAGTTTATTAAATATAAGCCTTCCAAGTACGGTAGCGCGGAGTATAAAGTTGTGGAGTGAAAGCAGTCTCCACTGTCAGACTTTGAAGAAAAGCGAGCTCCCTCCTACACTTCGGTCCTACTTCCTAGCAAGGAGCTTATTGTTACCCATGAAAAAGACGTTTTCATCTACACGTCGTCCGAGCGAAAAAACCTTCACTGGACTTTGAAACATGTCTGATCGGATCGTGGCCATCAAGAAATCCAAATCATCACTGGCCATGCTAAGGACCTGGATCATACGTTGGGCACCATGATGTCTCCTCCAGGTTGAAAGTTCAACTTGAAACCTGGCCAGAATACCAACCAGTATTCTTCCGGTTGGCTTGCATAAAGCTACGCGTCGAAACAACGAAGCAGCGATTAATTTTACCAAGGTTTTACTGGAAAGTATGAATGACAAGCGGGCGCTGTCTTCTCAATATCACTCTGGTCGCAAAAGTCACCGCCCGTTCGGGAAGGGAGATATTCCTTTTCCAAGCATGTATCTCTCATGATTTCGCAAGTTCTTCGGACACACCAAATGCAAAACCGATCGATAACCTGGAAATAGAATGGTTCTTCTTGTTGGGAGACGGAGCTCAAGTATGGCTGTGAAATGTTGCATCAAGTTTCAAGGGGATCTCTTATAGCAGTTATCCTTAAACCAATCTTGGGTAAATTCCAGCGGCATGGTCACGCTTCCTTTAAAATATATCATGGCAGTGTATAAATTGCTTCCGTAGATATCAGAGAGCAAATCAAGGAACTTGAAGCTGCGGAGTCAGAGGAGCAGGAGCAGGAACGTCTTTTGGAGAGGAAAAGGGCTGATGAGTATGTTCCCGACATGATATTGACCAGCACGACCACTGCAATGGCGGCTGAGTCGGCAAAAAGCGCTGTGAATGCTTCGCCTGCTGCAAACCGCTATACCGAGTCATTTGACGGCGACTGCTGTTCAGATACGAGAGCAAAGGACGGCTGAAAGTAGCAGCGATCCAGCTCAAACAACTAGTTAAAGCTATCCTGGCCACTTCTATCATCACCGCAGAGGGAAACACCCTCCCGGATCTAGCTGATGGCCTTTGATACAAGATAGGGGAAATGATGGATTTTGCATCAGGGCATATTACTACCGACCTGGGTTTCTTCTTGTGTGATTTGACGTTTGGAAGGTCTCGAGGACTGTGACAATATAAACATAAGGTATTATGTGTTTAAATGCTTTCAATGTCTAGAAACTTCGGTGTACGAGGCAAAGTAGATCCTGTCTTCGTTCTCATGGTCTGCTGTGATATGAGCCGTGGTAAGGCTTGCTAGTTCTGCTCGCTCGAGGTCTGAAATGTTGGCAAGCGTTGAGCAAATAATGTCTCATCTGCCAGTCCCCACAGTATCAATGAAATCACTCCACCGTCAACTGTTACCGCCATCAAGGACCTTTTCCCCGCCCTCTAAACGCGCACTAGAGGTAGTAGAGCATATGAAATGGTCGGGGTGATATCCTGCCAGAAACTCTCCGTGAACTTCGAATCCTCCGATCGTCCCTCCCCTGATAAACACCCTCAAACCACACTTGCCTGTTTCCTACAAACTCTTCCCGGTTCCAACTATCTCCGCCAGCATCATCAGAATTCCATCCATACTCCCTGTAAAGTCTGCCCAAGCCTCTATCGACAGTATATTCTTCTTTGCTGATCCCAAAACTGACCTCAACCTCCTCGTTCCATTCCGCGGCTAGATTGGCTGCTTCGGGCGTTAGGTCCTCGGGACTCTCGGGCTTAAATGCCGTACCATAGAACTCCAGCGGCATGATCTCCAATTTCCGGAACTTCGTGGCCCATTCTTCGAGCATTTGCGCAGGAGGAAGAGCAGGTAGCTTTTCGATGTCCGAAGTTGCGTCCACTTCCCCATCAATAGTTGACCATGAGCGGAGAGTGCCTATGCGGTTGTTAATCTCAGGATATCGTATTGTATTGTTGATTATAGGGCAAAAGGTGTAACGGACAAGAGTTGAGATCATAGATAAGCCAGTACCCATATAGATTACCCATTGTGATAGCAAACATATGAGGCGGAAGCATCTGTCCTCCATCTTCCCCCAGAAAAGTCGGATCACGCGATTCAGACCACCACCCTCGAGAGAGCTTGCCATATTCCTCCGGCTCTGGATCTGTGAGGTAGGAAAGTGGGTTGGTGGAACCTCCCTCGAGCTGGATGTTGGAGCATTTTCCTGACAGATAAGGTAGCTGTGAAAGCAGGGCCACTGCTTCCTGGCTGCAGCCTTCCTCGGTGCCAAATGATGGATTGAAAAGTCGTCCGTGGGGTGGGTAGAAGATGTCGCATGACTGGATGTAGCTAATCTTAGCCAGGAGTTGGTAGAAAGTAGTGATGGCTTCAATCAAAGGCTGATGCTGAGAAATATTGCTTTCTGCTTGCGATGCCATTTTCATCAAAAAACTTGATTTTCGGAGTGTAAGAGTCGAGTGAGTAGGTATCATAATAGTGATATAGTAGCAGTTCGCTTAGTTGCTATAGGGATGCAAATATTTTGTTATTACTGGCATGCCTTTCGCCAATCTAAAAGAGTCAAGACTCACCCCGATGCCAAAACCTCGCACATGGTTTGATGACTGCCCAAAGAACGATTAGACTCTTAGGGATGTTGCTCCCGTAGAGTCATAGCCGAAAGAGACATCGTATATTCAAGACACTACCCGTGCGAGGTCGTACAACCAGGGGGAAATGGGAACGCTTCTTGAAGTGCCTAAGCTTTGTTGTCGCAACCCGCCGTACCTACCAGTGCATGCTTCCTCGACAATCGGGACGCCACTTTAATCAAACTCGTATGCACCCACTGGACCTACGCCTACACCCCTTTCGAATTCCTTTTTACCTTCATCCGTTCGAATCTCAAACGTTCGATTTACCGTGATGATTTTTCGGGCGCTTTCACTATCCAGCTCCTCGTTACTGTCGTTATCAGCAACAACTGTTGCCCCGTGCCCGTGCTCAATATTCTCATCGCTTGTTCGTTTATATCCCTTGGTCTTGATACGGCCAATTGTGATGAGGTTGTTATCGCCTGTTCGATTGTATGGTTGATACTCGTCATTGGAGCTGTAGTCTTTGGCCAAACTCTTGAATAGGACTCGAAGCATCGGTAGGGAGCCAGCGAGAATACCCAAATCACACTCGACAACCGTCCAGAGAACAAGATTTCCAATGCCATCTTATAAGAAGAGAAATATCAGCAAGGCATATCATAGCACAAGAAGATACTGAAACACGCTTGAAGAGCAATGTGGACTTACGGAGCTGGTTTGTCTTTGCGTTATAAGCGCTTGTATACGGCATACGAATAATAGTCGCGACGGAAGCCCTAAGATACTAAATATTAGCAAGCATTCAACTAGTTTGCCCAGTAGCAGGCAAAGCATGAAGGCTGTAAAAGGAGACGAGGCAACCCACAAGACACCAATCCCCAAAATGCCAGCAGTAAGGAACTTCAGTTTTCGGCGCATCTGAATGTTCCACAGTATAAAGACAGGGATGAGGGAGACACTCCAATCTGTAAGTATATTGACTGATGAGACAACATATGTCAAGGTGACAATAATGGATTGATCCAGACATGTCCCAAGTGAAGGATTCCAGGTAGCCGCAATCGGTTTGCATTTCCCGAGAGCCGCACCGAACGCAACCAAGTTGGCAATTGTGCTGATGGCAATGAGGCCCCAAATGATACCAGTGTATGTTCGTTGGATAGCAACGCGAATCAGCGTCGCACAAATACTCGCTTTGATGAAGATTGACCCAAGCACGTAGAAACACTGCCATAGCAGAACAGCCTAGTAGCGTTCACTGGTATTAGTAGGCAAACCATCGAGTTGAGAAGACCTAGCTCTACGTACCTTCACGCCCTCCATCATAGTCCCAACGCTCAATTTTGCGTCCATGGTACCGATACCTGTATAGCTGCCGTAAATGGCAATGCCATTGTGTGCCATGTTAAGTATCTGTTGATTGCATTCGTTATTGCCCGAATACGTCAAATGAGCAAGGTCTCGCGGAATCTCTTACCGTTCCGATACACATGAGATAGTCCTCCAAACTAAACAACCGGGTCTTCACCCTGATCCATATGCGCAACCCAACAACAATGATGGAAACAATAGTAAATAAGATAGTAACAACAAGAAGTGCCTCTGCAAGCCCTGCGGGCTTGACATACGTCACAGGAAAAGCGTCAGCCATAGTGGTCGTTGCAATCGAAATTGAAGGTTATGCTGACTCCCTCTGTATTGCGTCGTTCAGCATGTCGAGCTCGTTGGCTTCTAGAGACGAAGAAAGAGGGTCTAGAAGCGCTTTAAGACTGTTCTATTGCTATAGGTATCAGGAGATCGAAACTCATGGCCTTACTCCTGAGTGTTTTGATTTTGCTGTTCAGGGATGACCGCTGTATGAGTGCTACCGGAGGCTCCCCGAGGCCCCATATCGATCTGCATTTTCTTATTATTACGAAGTACGGACACACGAAGTACTCGCTTTCTCCACTAAGTCTCACAGTGGAGACAATGTTTACTCCATATATTGATCTTCCACGCCACTTAGAGAGCTTAGATCTGACGAAAATATAAGGCCCTAAATCTATAAGATTGCTTCAGCATTGATCTTTTTTGCGGGGTTCGAGATGTGCGGATGGTCGATGGTGTATGAGGGTAACGATTGGTGGTTTTAGGGAATGGCAGCACGAGCACGAGTCGTAGAATCTCACTGTTTAGATATTCTTTTACATGGTCTCGCTTAAGGCTATTCGCATCAGGCGATTGGGTGCTTTAGCCCAATTGGAGCATATAGAAGGCTCACTTATAATACTAGGGTGCTGAGTCTCCATTTAACTTACTCCACTCTAGCTGCCTAGACCACCTTTAGCACGTACCGCTACTGTCGCACAGGCCAAAACTTAGTGGGGCGGGCGTTTTCCTTGTCTCTTGTACGGAGTAGTGTACTTTAGCGATAAAGCGTTCAAATCGCGTATAGGGGTCGTTCACTACCTTATACGCTTAAGATTAATATGGGGTGGCCGTAAAGGTTTGTAGGAATTAACGCAATGCAAGATTTTACAGCTGACTAAGCATCCCGGCATAATTCAGAGAATAGTCGGCGTATTTATTAGAGCATCCTCCTAACTTCGCTAAAGGTGCAAATGCTTGCTTAAGCTCTCAAGTGCTCCACCTTCTACTTAACTCAAATTAAGAGGCTCCTCTTTCTAGCGCATAATCTAGCCATTCGGCATTATAGAATAGCTTAGTCATCTATCAAATCAAGGTACATATGAAACATTTATCAGTTATACTCTTGGAGTGAGTAGGGGGCATACCTAGACTACTACTCTATATAGGACAGAGGGACACGATTATGAGGACTACTCCGATTATGAGTCTGTTGAATCTACTTAGACTAACCTAATCAAGAAGGGAGTGGTGAACAGTTCCATACAAGTTCAAGTGGATAAGTCTAAGTAGATGTAACAGACGCATAATTAGTAGATTTGGGAAAACCCTCAACATTATGCGTTGAGACCATTCTGTACAGAGACTCTAAATATAACAATAATTACTTAAAAAGTACTGGTTCAGCTGCGAAAGTCGCTATACTCAAGATTAAGTGCCGTTGTTCGAGAATTTAAGCGGGTACTTTCTTTCGTTGTAACATTAGTGACGTGGCAAGTGTGGATGAGGTCCACATCCATCCAGAGCCGCGGCCCGCGACTCAGGTGCAGATCCGAACGTAGAGGCATATTGGAATGTGGCTCGCACTTCATCCTTTCCTCGATTGCAAGTCTCCCTTTATTACATTGCAATTATGTCTGCCTACGATTTGAAGGGAAAGTTTGCAATCGTGACTGGAGCTGGTTCTGGTGAGTTCATGAACACCGAGAATTGAATGCAATATTAGAGAACTTACTAGTGTCTAGGTATCTGCCATGCTCTTACAGAGCAGCTACTGGAGGCAGGATGCTCTGTTATGATGGCGGACTTGCGTCTCGGCAAAGAAGCTGAAGCCACCCTAAAAGCACACTCCAATTCGGAATCCGGCGCACCTTCAGCAGCATTCCACAAGACTGATATGAGTGACTGGTCACAAATCTCATCTCTTTGGGAGACTACTCTGAAGTCATTCCCACGCATCGACGTAGTCGTCAACGGGGCCGGACTTTACGAACCTCCTTCTAGCTCTTTTTGGAACTCTCCAGGCATTTCCCCACTCGCCAAAGATCCAGCCGACGCAAAGGTTGGCCAGTACAATACTTTCGCAGTGAACACGATAGGGCCCATTAGGTTAGCTCAGATTGCTATCGACTATTGGCTCGCAAACCGTGATGTTGAGGGCAACTTGATGTGGATAGCAAGCTTGGGTGGCTATGTTCACTCGCTGCAGACCCCTATGTACTTTGCTAGTAAAGCAGCCATTGTCAGCATGGTCAAGTCATTTGCATGTCTGAGAAAGGAATTCGGTATTCGCAACTCGGCTATATGTCCTGGTACTGTTTATGTACGGCTTCTACATCTAATTCCCTAAAATCATTTTGCAAATGCTAATTACATCGACTTCGATATAGACTCCCATCTTTCACCCAGACTATTGCAAGGATAGAGTTCGCCCAGATGACTTGACAATGACCGCCCATCAATGTGCATCAGTGATCAAGCGTGTTCTTCAGGAACCGCAATACGGCGACGGAAATATCATCGAGACCATGTTGCTGGGCACTAAGGCAGATCCAGTGGTCAGTGTCCGTGAGGTACCTATGGAGGCACTATATCCAACAGCTGGACCAGTCGGGCAGGACAATCATCTGCTAGAGGAGGAGCAGAAGCTGCTGAAGCAGCTGAAAGAGAACGGAATGCGAGGGCTCAATTAGTATCAGAATACTGGTATACAGTCGGGTTCTAGTTAAGGACGAGCTCAGATAAAGTTAACGTTCTACCTACCTTTAACTTCTTGCGCTTCATATTTGAAGTCCTCGTTTAATCTCAGCTCACAGAACTTTCTGTATTCATTAATTCCTTTCTAGGAAACTTCCTCATAACTTAAAGCGGCTAGTAGTCCGGGTCGCTAGCGACAGTGAGCGTCGCCACAGCTAGTAACAGTACGGGCAGGATCATCGTTGGCGTAGGCCTTCCAGCAAATATTTCCAAGCAACGGTTCTGTCGAAAATATCGGGCAAACTTCGGGTTGCCGTACTACTTCTATGTTACTGGCATACTGCCAAGTATTCAGCCGCACTGATAATCTCCTCATACTTCATAATTTCGTACGAGTACCGCGGATATACGAGTAGACGAAGGATCAGATATGGCGTGGCACGGTGGAACACGGCAGGACGTGCGAGTAAGTGTTACGAACATACGCTACTGTGAAGGGGGTGGACACTGGACACCTGGGAGCGAACCCCTACAAGTGTAAAGAGTGGGCTTTTTATGGATTGCTAGTCCGTGAGCACTTTAAAATCTTTATTTTATATGGTAAAACGTACCCAGCAACCACTAATAAGCAACGAATGATTTGCGTGTAGGGTTTCGCGTTAAGGTGTCCACCCCCTTTAATAGAGCTCTTTTGCCCCAGTTTTCCCTTGTGCCCTCTAACTCGCATTAGACTCGCATTAGCTTGAGGTTATACCTATTATAGTAATGCAATTAAATCTATCTTAGTATAGTGTTTCGAGCTGTTTTAGCAAATTGTCATATAATAGGTATAATCTACAGGTAGGGGTATAAGATTAGGCCTAAATTCGTAGTATTAAACCTTATAGAAGTGCCATAAAAATAATACCCTTGATTTGGTCTGATTTTATAGACTATAATAGACCTCTAAGACTCCCGTTTTCGTGCCCTTATTCCCCTCCTTATTATAGAGCAAGAAGAGACTAAAGATGCCCTCTAAGAAGCTATATAAAACTAGGTAGAATCAATTAAGAATAATGACCTTCTTTCTCTCCCTTACGCTTTATAAAACTATTAACCTCCTCTTTTATATGATCCTAAAAGCCCCTTCGATTTAGATATATATATAGATAACTAGGCAGTAGAGTATTTAAGGTTCTTAAAGAGCGAGATTCGTTAGATTTAGCCTTTATTATATCTTAAGGAGATTAAATAGCAATGTAGTCAAAATCCGCTACTAGAAATAGCATTTTATATTCTATTATATCAACTATTAGCATAGCTACGATAGAAGGATTTAGTGCTAATATTTAACCTATCGCTATTAATGCTTTGCGATCTCTTTAATAATATCCTTTCCTACCTAGTTTATTAATATCAAGTGTATCTTTTCTAGGATTTAGACTACTTAAACCTCTAAAAGCTTTAATAATATGCTATCTCTATTAAGCAATTGTATAGCGCTTTGTATATCTAAGGATTTATTGATAGTACTCTATAACTTCTACCTCGTCTAGGAACAATTCTATAGCGTCCTTTTTATAATAGAATAAAGAAGATTTATATAATGAAGTAGCAAGGTATTAATACCCCTAATAGTCTTATTGCTTTGCTTGCAGGCCTATTTAAAGGTCGTTTGCATGATGTATCGCTATTCCGAGCTTCTAGAGTAGTTAATATAATGCGTTAGCTTGTAGACCATCTACTAGCTAGCGCTCGTCTAGTGATATTTAGGGATTCTGTATATAATAGTGCTTACGGTTATATAGGCGCTTTCAAGACGACTCAAGCTCGTCCGCGACTTACTATAGCTTAAGAAGCGTTTAATAATATTATATCTATAGCGCGAATTAGTATTAAATAGTACTTTAGGACTATATTAAATTATTAGGGATTTAATAGGAACTATAAGCAAATGAGGATTGGCTCGTTGAATGTAAGAGGGATTTACCTAGTTTTAGTCTTTTTAGAGAACCTTTTAACATACGTCCGTAAAGGTAACTAGATATCTGACTACTTTAACTATCCTCTTCTAATAGTTGAAGAGTATCTACATAGTATTTAAGGCGCTAGTTGTAATTTAATAATAAAATAGTAGTATTGAAGCTTTAATAAGGGGGGAAGATTAGAAATAGATCGATTGAATCCTGCTTAGTTACTAATTTTAGGCTAATTAGAGATTATCGCTTATACTTAGCATAGGGTTAAGCATAGGCCCTCTAGCTAGTAGACTTTTAATCAGCACTAGGTTTAACAAGTTGTAGTAGTAATAGCTTTATAACTATTCTATAATATGCCTTTAAAATTTAATATATTCAAGCTACTACTATTAAAAACTATCTTCTAACTTGAAATTTTAAATAATATAGGTAGTTTGTTAGGATGAAGTAAAGAATAAAAGTATCAGATATAGGGCTAGCAAACCTCGCGTTTTAGTACTAAAATATTACTTACTTTACCTTCTTCTACACTTTGACACCTTCTATATCATACCTTCTATATCACCTCTATTTATAACCTCTTCTTTAAGGCAATTAAGCTTGAGACGCTAGAGCAGCTAGAAACGCTTAAGGTAGATAAGCTATTACTAGAAGTATAAGCTCCTCTAGTCAATCAACCTATACTTAAATCTACTAAACTTCCTAATTCTCCTGATCTATTATCTATTAAATAGCTTTACTAATATTAGATCAAGGGAAGCTTAAGAAGTCATAAACTATAGTTATATTAGTCTACTATAAGTGATAGGCACGAACTTGCTACGTAGGTCGCTCTTCTTCTAGCTCTACTATAAGGTTAACTCTAGTAGTAAATTCATTATAAGTCCTTTAATTTAAAGCTATTAATAAGGTTAATAGTATAGTATTATTGCAAGTCTCTATAATAAAGCTTTGCTTAAGTAAGATTCATAAATTGCAAGTAGTACTTATAGCTATTAATCAAGCTACCTCTTCCTAATACTATTCCTAAAGCTGATCAAATTCGTCTATAGTAGCATTATAATCTAATATTACTTATCCTTCCCCTATCATAGATTCCTCCCTTCTTCGCGCTAGCGCCCTACGCTAAATCGCTCGCTTTACGACTTCTTATAGACTAGCAATCTATTAGCCTATTTCTATAAAGACTTAATCTCTCCTTGTATTAAACTACTTATTTATATCTTATAGATAACGAGGATTAAGCTTAGAAGTACTATTAATATAAGCCTGAATTAGCAGTCCCTTAGTCTATTAGTCATATCAATTTGAAGCATTGCTATTCCCTAGACGAGATTAAGATATAGGGGGAGGCTAAGACCTTAGGGGAGGGGTGGCAGTTCTTAATACTATAGTTAGGGGGAGATATAGTAGCAGTTGCAGTCTTCCCTCTAAAAGTACTATGACATCAAGGCTTATAAAGCCTTAAAAGTGCGTATTTAAAGGTTGAGTTAAAAAAGAGCGCGCAATTTAAACTAGAAGGATATTATTCTATAGTAGGAGGTAGTTACTTAGGGATGCTTCTTAATCTTGGACTTAGCTCTTAGGTATATTATTATCAGCTCCTTCTAGCTTAGATTAAGTAGTAGGAAGCTAATTATTAGGGATTCAAACTAGAAGTAAAGGACTTCTAGCTAGTTGTTAATACTAAGGTAGTTAAGGCACTCTAAATATTAATATTGACTACTCCTTTAATTGAATCTTCCTAATATTGCTAATATTTATAATAGAATATATAACTATTCCCTTATCTCCCTCTACTTGAAATGTAATAGCTAGATCCTTTACTATACTATGATAAACTAGGCAGCTGTACTTAGCAGGACGGTGATGTATTATAGTATTACGCTAGATTATATCAAACTAAGCTTTAAGGCAAAATCGATAGAATTTATAGCTATAAGGTTATATATGAGCTAGATCTAGTAGAGCAATCGAGTTACCTTCCTGGCAGATGCTATACTTAAGGCCTTAGACTATATAGCGCATCTAAATAGCATTAGGGACGTAGGAAGATATAGGAATAGCTTTAAAAGAGAGGAAGAGATTAGCTTAGATTTAAATGATTATAGTAAGTTAACTAATTTGCGTGTGATTTTAGATATCTCTTCTATATGATACTTAGCTAATACTTATATCTACTATAGATTTATATTACAACCTAAGTACTTTTCAAGCTATAATAACTGCCTCTATCTAAGCCTTCCTTTTATCTTAATAAAATAACTCAAATTTTACTTTAGATGACTTAATTTCCTCATACTTTATACTATTCCCTAGTCCTACTAACTTTCCTATCCCTTCTCTATACTCTTAACAATTTTAAATTGCTTCCTTTAATAGTAGTAATAAGCTAGAAACATGAGGTTATCCCTAGGGGTTGCTAACGTAGGTATTATAGGGATTAGTAGCGTGATACGTTATTTTAATAAGTATAAGATCTTCCCCCTTTAAGCGAAAAGCATGAAGATATAGAGCAAACGCTAACCTAGCATTTAAATGCTAGCTTTTCAATGAACTTTACATAATAGGCCTAGTTTTCAATAGTAAGTTGTAGCATTAGATATACTTCTAGCTATATAGAGGTTAATCTATCATGTTCTGATGTGGGGCAAAAGAGCTCTAATATAGTACTGTACAGTAGTGGAGCGGCCCGGCACGCATCGCGGCTCGTGCAAGCGCTGAAGAGTCCTTAATGATCCTCTTAGCGTCAACATACCGTAATATCTCACCATTATTAAGGAATTCTTTTTATATGCTCTCGCTTCAGGCTATTCGCATCAGGCGATTACTTAGGTGCTTTAGCAAATGCGGAGCCATTTAGAGGATCTACTTCTAATCTCTTCTAATACTGGGGCACCAAGTCGCCATTTAATACACTCCACTTTAGCTGCCTCCCTTAGCAGGTGCATAAGCGAGAAAGCATGTAAAATATTTCCTTGATGGTCACTGGTCAGACATAAAAGAAAAGCTAGTACGGTATCTTCCCGTGCTTTTATCTCAACGCACCACATTACGCCAGGCGCACTCGCAGTAACATCCAGTCATTGATAGCTGTCATGAATGACGGACGGCTTGCTGCATCTTCTCTGCTCCGGGCTAAAGACCAAGGACGGTCATTGGCAAGTGGCTCTTCCGCCTGAGTGTCCACAGCGCCTTCATCTGTCATCAAATAAGTTTGAGCTGAACAATTATTGTACCCATCGTTCACCGCGTGTCAAAGGCCTTAATCAGGATCAATAGTACATGTCTAAAATTTCTGTTCCTTGCAATATTCTTCACATCGTTCCATTCTACCCTCTTCTATGCATGACACTGCCTTTGTGGAGAAGAATCTCCAGCAAGAGACGGGCAGGTGGAACGTCTCTCAAAATTGGTGACTAGTCCCTTGAGTGAAACCGCCAGTCTTATTGTCTCATTTTGTCCGCTGAATTTCTCCACTCTTGTCGCTCTCTTTGCTCGTTTCCTTTTGCCATTTTCAGTTATCCAGTCAAACCACAAGTATGGGGCTCTGCTTGGACCTCGTTGCTCTTTTCGTGGCGACTCCGAGGGTCTCCACAACCACGTTTTTCATGAACGGCGCGCAAGAGGCCGTGCTTGAGGATACAACGACTGCATGCTTGAAGTCTTTTAGTCCCTTTCATGCCCTTCCAGCCTCCAGCTTCTTTCCTACGATTTCGACTATCTAGCCAGGGCTGAACCGAATTTGACAGAACCCGGCACGTTTTCCTGCTACTCGTCTTTGATACTCCTCCTGTCTACAAGAACCATACCATTATCGCCAACCTATTCGACCCTGTGCCCTTATTCTAATGGCCAAACCTCATCGATCCAACATGGACAGGAACTGCCTTTTACGTGGCAGTGGACAATGATGTAAACTATGCCAACTAGTGCACCACAGAATGTTCGAATGGGACGAATATCCGCTGCAAATCCAGTGTTCGTCATGTTTTCTGAGCCGATTCAAGCTGGGGATTGAGTCCCAATGGGGAAAAGTCCATAAGTGAGTATTCGAGTTGCCAAATACATTATTTGGACTGGAATTTCTAACGGTTCAACAAGGCTGAAGGCCGAAGGGGGTTGGCCGGCGTTTAAGCTTAGCAAGATCACGGAGCAGGTCTGGGATAATCTACAGGAGAAGTGCAGCGTTATGGAAAGTACATATAATATTACGCTGGACCAGATCAGGGAGTGGAATACCTACGTCAAGGCGGCCTGCGACAACTTGTGGGCTAAATATGCCTACTATGTAAACAGTAACATTTCGTAGGATGATACAGATTAGATCATGATATGAGCTTGATTCTACCTATAAGTTTGCTTACTGTTACTTCACGAAACAAACCTGGTCTATTGTTTCACTAACCTTTGATCCATTTTCTGAGTATACTTGTCATAATTTACGCTTTCCTTCAATACCTTATTCTAAATACTATCTATGAACAAAGTCAAAGTTCGACCTTTTATTAAGCTAAGGCGTCTTCTGGCGTGCACAAACCGAATTTTGGTGAGTTTTGGTACATACACGTGACCTAATTCCGCAGAGTATTTCTCGGGCGGAGAGAGCGTGACCCGGCGCTTTCAACTTCCGACGCGAGTAATCCGGCAAGATTACTCGTCCTCGTCTTCCTCACTGGACCAGCTTTATCACCTAATTTAGGCATGCAGCTTTTTCCTCCTGTTAAACAACTGCACCGAGCTATTACTATAAATCCGGGGAAGTGGATATCTTCAATAGCCAGCTCGGCCCTACGATGGCACTCTACAACTATGGCTGCCAGAACCAGAACCTACGATGTTAGTCACAACTCCTCACCACCACTAAAAAGACCTACTCACCTCATCTACCTAGGATGCCGTCGACCTTCTAAATTCTCTTCAAACACCTTATCATATCCTGAAGCAACGTCGGGATGCCGGAATACGCATTGATAAGACCGCAAATGAAGAAATGCGCAGATGCCTGCATCATATTGGATACTCGGTACATACCACCCTTCATCTAGAATGCCTATACTAAGTGCTTCATAGCAACAAGATTTAGAAAGACTCAACATCGTTCACGTTGCAGGTACCAAAGGCAAAGGGTCAACATGTGCCTATGTCGATTCCATCTTGTCACAATACCGAAAGTCACGTGGCGTCCCCAAGAATGTCGGACTCTTCACCTCCCCGCACCTCGTCGCTGTCCGAGAGCGGATACGTATCAATTCTGCTCCCATATCCGCAGAGACCTTTGCGAAATACTTCTTCGATGTGTGGGACAAACTCGAGGCAGCCTCTGCGCACAAGCCCGTGTATTTTCGCTACCTGACTCTCATGAGCTACCATGTATTCCTCCAAGAAGGCGTCGATGCAGCTGTCTATGAGGTTGGCGTGGGTGGCGAGTATGATTCTACGAATATCGTCGAGCGGCCTGCGGCTACTGGGATTTCTACTTTGGGTATTGATCACACTTTCTCGCTGGGAGATACCATCGAAAGTATTGCGTGGCATAAAGCGGGTATCCAGAAGAAAGATGTCCCTTCTTTTACTGTTAGGCAGAAGCCAGGTGCTTTGGAAGTTGTTACAAGCCGAGCTGCTGAAAGAGGGGTCAAATCTTTCACTGTAATAGACGAGGACCCGCGACTCCAAGGAGTCAGGATTCGACCAGACGCAGAATTCCAGAAGTCCAACGCAAGCTTAGCGATTGCTCTGGCAGATACTGTACTTCAGAGCATGGGCCTGAGCCACGCGCTACCGGTAGACTCACTACCAAAAGAATATATTGACGGGCTCGAGCAGGTAGTATGGCGAGGGCGATGCGAGACGAAGGTGGAAGGTGAGATTACATGGTACTTGGATGGAGCTCACACTGGAGAAAGCATTATGGTAGCCGCGAAATGGTTCAGTCAAGAGTGTTCCAACAAGTGAGTCGGTTGTGCTATTGCTGTTGGCAATGCTACTCAAGTCAAAACCTGACAGTCACGCAGATCGGGAACTCGTGCTCTCATTTTCAACCAGCAAGGTCACCGTGAAGCAATCGAGCTTCTCGAAGGCCTTTACACGGCAATCACTAAGGAAGGGAAAGTGAAGTTTGACCATGTTATATTCTGCCCGACTGTTCTGGGAGGGACGAGCACGAAACGAGGTACGTTTTGGCCATCCAATGTGTTGCTCACTCGTACTGCACTGACCTTGCGCCCAAGATTTCGATGACAAGGGTCAGGATTCCACTGCTGTCTCGGAGCTCACTTTGCAGAAGGCGTTTGTAGAGAAATGGAAGGCGCTGGATTCATCCACATCAACAACCATTCAAGTTCTTCCCACCATTGAAGATGCATTCAAGTATGTACGGAAATTAAAATCTGGAGAGAGTGGGAATGAAGTCTCTGCCTTGATTACTGGGAGTGTGCGCTTGGTGGGTACCGCGTTGGCTGCCTTGGAGGATGTGGATGCGTTATGATTATATACCTCAATGTTCGATGGTGAATATATCTATGAGAAGACATGAACATCCAGTTCGCCTGCAAGGAGATAATGACGGGATTGAACTTGTAATCCCCAACAATAAATACATAGTTGGCAACCTCCACTGTGGGATACAAGTCAAGGTATCACCCAGTGCCAGACCACTTTGTGCATGTGGTGATATCAACCCCACACTACGCATTCTGTTGAGTACTCCGTATGTGCCAGTCCTCGGGTATCACATCACGTGCGAAGAGGGTAAGCAACATTTCTCTCGGGTGATAAAGGGGCTTGATTGAGATAAAAGCTAATAGCTAGCCTGAATCAGTGTCCCTCACGAACCTGAACGCCTTTTCAATCGATTTTGGAAACGCGGGATGGCTAGCCTCCCGGCATTCAGAAACAGGCATCCGACTATACATTGTCTATTTCCGAAGTGTTCTCTGCTTTCAGATTGTGAGAGGTCTTCGAGTGAGCTGCATGGGCATTCTCAAGTTGTTCCTCTTTCAATCGAGCAAAATTATGTTCTGCATCCCAAACCCACGGAGTCTTTGCAGCGAACAATAAGTCCATCTCCTCGAGCGTACGTTGATTTGATTCGGGATAGAGCGCCCAGACCATGGGTATTGTGATGACATTGGAGATGGCGAAAATGTATAGAGTTTTCTCACCAATGCTGTTAAACATCACCGGGCACAGGAGTGTCTTTTTCCAAGATTAGCAAGAGATAACGAGCGAGTGGGGTCAGAGGAACGTACCAGCCACCCATTTCCAATACTCCACCCTACCACACCCCACGCATTGCCCTTGGCTCGAACTTCCAAGGGGAAGATCTCGGCCGGATACAGCCAAGGGACAGTCAACCACGTCGCTCCGAAAACGGAGGTGAAGATGAATATCATCGATGCTGCTGCTGCTCCGTATTGGGATGCTTTGGCGGTTTCGCCTGCTGCTGTAGCGTCGATTCCAAGACGAGACATGCCTCCCGCGAGGAACATGGCAATTCCTTGAGCAACCGAGCCCCAATAAAGCGTCCAGCGGCGGCCAATGCGGTCAAGTGTGAAGACACAGATCAGCGTGGCGAACATGTAGAATACGTTATTAAGACCTGATATCCATTGGCTCTTCTGGGTGTTAAATCCAGCGATTCGAAAGATTGTGGGAGCGTCTGATCTTGTAAGACATTATCCACACAGACAGGAAACGGAACTCACAAATAGTGACTCCGGCGATCCCAACCCACTCTTGCATGATCTGTAGCCATACCACAAGCTGCACTCTCCTCCCCGTATGTAAATCACCAGATCCTCGTCCAGTCAGCATCGAGAAGTACGATGTTCTATTTCCAGCCTCCTTTTCCAAACGTGACACATTTCTGATGTCCTGGAACTCTGCATCTGCCTGAATCTTCTCTTCGCCTTCGTCACCTCTTAGTCGTGCAAGAATGAAGCGTGCTTCTTCTTCACGCCCGACTTTCACGAGCCATCTAGGTGATTCAGGGAACCACCACACAGCCGTAAACAGAACAAGAAGGGGAATGATTTGGAACGCAATGGGGAATCTCCATCTAATTTGAGATGCTCCATCATCGATGAATGAAAGACCGCTGGTAAAGTCAGTTGGCAAATATAAGCAATGGAGGTTATGCGTACAATTCAAGCCAGTAGGCAACTACGACACCAAATATGTTCAACGTGAATTCAATGGCAATGAATTGGCCCCGACCGGTATGTGGGACGGACTCCGTTGCCCAGACCGGGACAATGGCATTCAAGATTCCAGTTCCAAAGCCGTTGATCAATCGGGCTGCAGTCATATCAGCTTTTAGTACTAAAAGCAATTTCGGTATCCAAACCCACCAAATATCATCCAGATATGATTCTGAGCCGAGCATTGCAGCGAAGCGCCCAACACACCCCAGGCTGCACCAAGAGCCATGGTCTTGATCCTACCTACCTTTTCCCCTACCCATCCCCCGGCGAGACCGCCAACCAGTGTTCCCAAATAATACACACTGACAATCCCACCTTGCAGCAGTGAGTCCGTGATGACTGGCGTGTTCGTGGAGCCATCAATCGTCTCAACGTGACCAATTTTCATGGTCTCAATGTAATCTTTGGCGTTATTAACTCCACCCATCATGCCCTGGTCGTATCCAAACTGAGAAGTGTAAGCTTTACTTCTTCGTTGGGAAAGTATCAGGAGCGCAGGAATGTCTCAGGAGCCGCGAGAGATGCTTAAGCATGACTGCAAACCACCGACACATGCCGAAACAGGAAACGAAAGTGGCCATTGGTGTTCTTACAAAGAAGATCGAAAGACCTGCAATGCAATTGATTGCTATGAGCAGTTTCCTTTTCTGAAATGCATGGGCGACATTCCAGGAAGTGATTTGGTGACCCATATTGGAATTGCACTTGCGGTATGACGAGTTGGAACCTGTCACAGCTCAACCCAATGACCAAAAGAGAGGTCACGTCAAGTGAGAGCAAGTGCTGTGCTAGTATGAAGCCTCCCCAAGAACGACAATACTGAACTCAGAAGAGAAGAGGTGGGGGAAGGACCAATCTTATAGTAGGTAGCTATTTCACACCTCCGTGCTGACTAACCCTTCAGTGTAACTCACGGTATAAGTAGTCCCTAGCTCTCTATGTGTGAATCCAGGGGGTGAATCCCGTGATCCACACCCTTGATGTCGCTATCCTGTGACAGAGCCAATCGCAGAGCATAGAGCATTAGATTACAACATCTTAGAGTCAAAGAGGATATTTCGAATCAATACTTCAAATATCAGATCTCCAGACTCGACGACGGCGGTGTGCCCTCGTGACATCAGAAGCCGGAATGAATCCGCTAACACAATACCCCACCTTATGAAACCCCATCCCCATCTTCTACTCACCTGCAGTTTTCAAATGTGGAGGCTCCGATGCGACATGCCGTCGATCAATTCGGTCCAAAAGTGAGTGTTAGCCGAACCCCCCCGAAAGTGGGAGCATAGTTCTAAGCACCAAACGCCTACGTATATGCGCACGAATTAGGAGCGCCCATTAGAAGATCTTGCCAAGGATAGATTATATTCAACTACGGAATATTAATAATCTTAACTACATACCTTACTACAGCTCGCTCTTGGGGTGTCTGCTCATGGCAATGTGAATAAGTCTTCGACCTTTTGCTCTTCATCTAGATTCGAGAACATCCGAGAACAATGCAGCTCTATAGGTCCGTAGGACTCGGGTTTGCGGGAAATAAATAAATCAATGTCCTGCTTGTCGCCCTTAGAGGTAATATAGCTAGGCAGCAGGGCACGTGGTCGTCCGATCTTCAACAGGAACGTAGTAATTCATCTCATATCGTCAACCATAGCCTTTCGGGTCTAGCATACTGGGCCGTGAGGGGAATGCAGTGACGATCATAGCGCTACTAACTGGGATCTAGTAAAGGCCGGTGTCTGAGAAGAATTCTTGAAATAGGCAACATTTGATGTATATGCATGTCATGGAAGTTTGGGAAATATTGCATGGCTCTGCCACACCGCTTGTAACGAAATGCCAACTTTTACACGAACTGGTTCTTGTGTAACACTTGTAACTTTCTAAGACCCCTACATTCCCGGGGAACCTGGTTGGAAAACTCTATTCTCGTCATGCAATATAATCTATCAAATCAGAGCGCAAGACATTCAAAGACGCATGTAGACACGCCGGCCAGAGAACTAATAATACAAACGAAAGAACTTATAGATCATTCAATCCTTTTCTTGCCTTCCTCGGCATTCGTGTACCGTGCCGTACTGAGACCCCTCTCATGCCTGGCAACCAAGGTTCCGATAACCTTGTCCTTCCGCACGTTACTGATCGCTTCGTTGTAACCTTCCGTTGCCCAGGGCCGTGGATTAAGTTTAGGCCAATTAACCTGAGTAAAGTGTCAGTAGTGGGCGGAGGCAATGGAGAGGCAAATGGACTTACGTATAGCATCCCGTTGCTGTAGATGAAGTTCAAAGACCAGCAGCCGACGGCGAACCAAAATATAATGAATAACCGGAGAGGCAGAACGGCTGCATCTGGGAGACGCCGCGTAAATGCACCCACAAAGACGAAGAATAGACTGAAGGCCAAGATGTAAGGGATGCTTTGGATGAGCAGTGGCCGCCGGTCGGCAAAGACCATGTGTGATGTTGTCTCGGGGAGATGAGTTCCCAAGAATAGATCGAAAGCATCCTGCTTGGGCCCGTCCAGAAAGTTGTTTCTCACATATCTCGTGATGGAGTTCTGAAGATCTTGCAATGCGCCCGCTTTGGTACGTTCGCCGGTGCGCGTAAAATCAGTCTTCAAAGCTCCAGTACCAGAGTAGGACTTCGAAACCACGTCAGCGTTGTCGGCCCAAACTTTGCGGAACAAGAATTCAAAGGAGGCGTCTGATGTGAATGTCTCGCCGCGGGCAAGAACACCGACATCTGTTAGTTGACGGTTCAAAGATGATCTGGCCAGCATGCTTTGCACGACGTTGGTTCGATCAAGACAGTCCATGCAGTTGGTGCGGACGACGCTCGTCTGATGATTCCGGACTTCAAGTCTGCCTTCTAGGTCTGCCGGCATATCTACGCCACGGAAGTACTGTTGCTTCTCAAGAGCATCGTGAAGTCTATCCAGAAGGAGCTGAGCCCGGTGCCATTTCAGCCCTTTTGTCTCGTTGTGGAAGTCAAAGTAGATGTAATGTAAGCGGTCAAATTCTTGCTGGCGTCCGCTTGGCTCCACAACCCGGAATTTCTCATCAGAGACCTGGTCTTGCTGGGCACTCTCAGCTGGCGCAGTGACGAGATACTTGACCATCTGCTCATACGCTTCCTTTACCCTTACTTCGCGGCCTTTCTGATTTACGAGATTGACGAGGTAGTTGTCGCCATAGAGTCGAATCTGCTGACTGAAGTGTGCTTTGGCTGCTGCAACGGCAGGTTCAACCCCACGGATCTGAAGCTTGGGTGTGTAGTGTAGCGTGTTTACTTCTGCCCAATATACGGGCACGCTACCTCTTGTCTGGACGTAGGACATGATCTGCACTTCCTTCCCGGTGGATCCACCAACCTTGCCATTCTCCATGCCTCTGCCTCCCGCAAAGCCACCCATCCCGCTCGTGCCATCGTTCAGCAGAACAATCTGCTCGGTCTCATTGAAGTTGGAAACATTTCCCTGCTCATCAATCCCTCGAGAGAAGTATCTAGTCCCAGCTCGAAGGCGCGATCGTCGTGTGATGAGGACCAGGGTCAACGGTGTTGTCTTTACCCGCGTACTCACAATCTCCATCATGCCAAACATGACTGGCAGAATATAGGCATCCACTGCGGGCTGCTGGCCATGTTGGTTTTTTGAGCCCGAGGTCCTGAAGTCAATCAGGTCGGACTGTACAAACCTGTTCCAGAAGAAACGATCATCCGCCCTCTTCCACAGAGGCTGTGCAGTGTCGAGTTGAGATTGGCGTTGGAATGTGTTTGTGATGTCAAAGGAGTAGGAAAAGTACAGGGGGCTGGATTTGATAAAAGTCTTCAGCAGGGCGAGGTAGTTGTCTTCGTCTTGGTCGTGGAGAGGTCGTTCGCGGAGTGGGAGGAACTCGGTAGCAATGACTTTGTAGATCATATGGCCCTTTAACCGTCCCATAGGTTGGGCCTTGGTGATGACAATAATGTACTTGTCTGGTATATAGTTAGAGCTGATTCTTGCTTGTTGGCTGCCTTCCTTCCTCCCTTCCCCCCTCATTTCTTTCTTTCTATCCTGGCCATGCCCTGCCCTCTCCTGGACCATTCATTTCATTTACTTACCCAGTCGCAACTTGATCATTCCCAGGATGCCCGCAATACTCGACACCCTCTTTCCACCCAATAATGCCCCATCGTTCATGCGCAGGTCTCCTGAAGGTCGGTCTACTACGAGGGTTGGGGCGGATGGCGAGGAAGGGGAGGTAAAGGCGTAGTGGGAAGCGGATGCGTGGACATTGATGTCGCGGAAAGGAAGGGAGGCCATGATGAGTGGGGGACGAGGGGGGAGAGCACTTTGCTCTTGGTATTGCGCGTCGAGATATGGTTTATGGGCTCATGAACGAAGGTTTGGTGCGAAGCTCTTGGTGGGAAGTCCTTGCTTGGTGTAAATGCTTCCGCTGATACAAGTAGCTAGCTGTCTTTACTCAAATGGGCAGGGAAGCTGCGCGTAAGGCGCAGATAGATGTACGTGGTGTGTAAATAGTAGCAGGTATGTGGGTACGAAGAGTACCTACAGTACCTTAGTAACCTTACACTTACTCTAAGGAAAGGGTTGCCGTGATGATTGTGGGATCATGAAGGAGGCAAGCACAACCCATTTGCAAGTAGAGTCCATGATAATATATGCAGCATGAACCATGAAGGACGTATAAGTTATAGAGGTCCCTCCAAGGTGTTCAATATCCAATATAAGGGTGGCATTATACTGACCCTGATCCATATACCCCACGTGATCTCCAGATAGCGCCCCTTCCGTTGGCAGCAAGACATCGTCACTTGGGGACCCAAGACATCCAAGAAAGCAAATACCCATCTACGAAACAAACACCACACACATCCGCATCTTTCTCTTGCGTTCTTGCTCTCACACACCCACTGTTCCTACAACCGCTCACCCATCCCATCCCCTCGTCTCTCCTCGACCTCCTATCTCACCACCCAATATGGCTGCCAGAGGCCCAGCAGGCTCCCGCGTTGGGAACTCTCGATTTGCGCAGTTCAAACTGGTGTTATTAGGTATTTGCCTTGTTGTTTCCTGTAGTACTTTCAAATCCAGCTACAGTTCTAACGTCTATCTCTAGGAGAATCTGCCGTGGGAAAGGTGCGCCTCCTACACTCTAACTACCCATCCCAGAACTAACTTCAACGTAGAGTTCCATCGTCTTGCGCTTCGTGAAGGTACGACTCCTCCACTACACTTCTATTTTTAGCCACTGACATCTCTATAGGACCAGTTCGATTCATACAGAGAGAGCACAATTGGTGCCGCCTTCTTAACACAAACGATATCACTCGACGAGAACACCACCGTCAAGTTCGAGATTTGGGATACCGCCGGGCAGGAGAGATACAAATCCTTGGCACCTATGTACTACCGAAATGCCAATTGTGCTGTGGTGGTTTATGATATTACACAAGCGGTAAGGGTTCCTCTGGCTGGTGCTTTGAACTCAGCTGATAAGTACACACCAGGCATCACTGGACAAGGCAAAGCAATGGGTAAAAGAGCTGCAACGGCAGGCAAACGAGAACATCATCATCGCTTTGGCAGGAAATAAGTTGGATTTGGTCACTGAGCAACCTGATAAGCGCGCAATTCAGACCGCCGACGCCGAAGCATATGCCAGGGAAGCTGGGCTACTCTTCTTCGAAACATCAGCCAAGACAGCTGAGAACGTCCGGGAATTATTTACATCGATTGCGAAGAAGCTACCGTTAGACCAGGCGGGACCAAGGAATCCGAGATCCGGTGGACGAGGAGGTGTTGAGCTACGACCTGATACTCCAGGGACCCAGGCGGGAGGTCCTTGCAGCTGTTAGAGAATGGAAGAGTGATTTTTGCGGGATACCGGATACTGGACATACTTGGGCGGTGAGAGACCCTTTACGTGAAAGTAGTGGATCATAATCACTACTGCGGGAGTGTCCAGCTTTGTGCTTTTTCGGTGGGAAATTGATAGAGTTGAGAAAAGGCAGCAATGCACGCCGGCATCTCAACCTTTTTACAAGAGCAGTCGTTTAATACTTTGATGTGTTTGGTTTCTCCTCTTTAGAGGGGGTTAGTTTTAGTGGGTGCAGGAATTCCTCCTGCAAGGCGTGAGAGAGGGTCTTTCAATTGAATTGTTCTGCAGCATTTGGGTTGTAAGATATGCAATATGCAATAGAACACAATCACACTGGTATTGATATCAAAGGCTTGGGGAATGTGTTGTGAATAGGTACTTTGACGCATAATATTGAAACTCGCTACTTTACTATTCCAGGTTTCACAAGCATCGCTGCCAGGAAATCCAATATAACAATATATATGTAACATATCCATGTCTTACTTGTACTTCTTGAGTTGTGGTCATTGTATCCTTCACCCGGGTACCTTGCTCGGTCTCAACTTGGCTTGCCTTGCTGCGCTCCGAGGAGGCGGAAGTCTTGGCGTGACGGAAGGGAGGGGCGGAAAGCTCGTGACCACCAGGAAACATTTTCCAGCCCAAACACAGCTCCAGCTTGTTTCAAGCGCATCAACAACCTCATAGATCCACCGCCAACCCTCGTTCTCGCTCTCGCCCTACGCAGCCCGCCATGCTGCGCGCTTCTCTTCGCTCGTCCAGGGCATTGGCACTGGCAAACAGGCCCATTGCCTCTAATGCTGGGCCTCAATGGCATGCAGTACAGGCAGCTCGGGTGGCCCCGGGGACCCTGGTATGAGCTCTCAAAGCCTTCAAATATGGTCAATTGGGCGATAATCTAGGCAGATTACTGACTTGTGCTGTCAACTTATAGAGAGGCTACGCCGATGCCCCCAAATCCAGCATCACCGATTCGAAACCTATTGTTCTTCCTGGATCTGCGAGCACAGCTACCTCCCAACCACTCCCTCAAGGACCTGTCGCGACATCACCCAGTTCAAAGATTGCAACTGCCCCTACGCCTACAAACTCCACGATCCCTCCTCACAATGTACCATTAACTCCTCCCTCGCCAGCCGAGGTGAACGCCGTACCGCCTAAATCAACGGGCTCCTCTCCTCCCCCTCCCCCTTCTCTACCCGCTGCTCCTGCCCCAAAGCCCAAACGCCGCATTCGCAGGACCTTTACAGCCCTTGTTCTCCTAATAGCATTGGGCTATGGCGGAGGTATCTATTACTCCACCGTCAACGATAATTTCCACGATTTCTTCACCGAATACGTGCCCTACGGAGAAGACTCCGTGCTGTATTTTGAAGAGAGAGAGTTCCGAAAGCGTTTCCCAACAGCCACAAGTCGGTCGAAGCCAAGAGATACTGGAGATCAGATCAAGATCCCAAGTCAAAGCGGTGTTTCTTGGAAGGTATCAGAAGACAACAGACATGCCAACGCTACGAAGCCGGACGCGCACGAACCTAAGGAGGCTATACAATCTCCCACCGAGAAGCAGACTGGCGAACAAGCCAAAGCTGTCGAGGAAGTAAAGAAAGACGCGGCGGCTCTTCCAGCTCCAAATGTGCCAGTTGCCGAAAAGTCTTCCGAGTCTCAGTCATCAGCGAAACCCGGGCACCCGATTTCCGGAGAGGAACCCAAGTCCGAGAAGAAGTCCTCGCAAGCGGTTCCGTTTACATCTCCAGAAGTTGATCAACCTTCCCAGTTCCCGCCTGAGGTCACACGTATCGACCCGATCAATATCAAAAATGCCAATGAGCCCCTTGTTCAGGACCTGGTCAAGATTTTGAACGATATCATTGCTGTTGTGAATGCCGATAACTCCGACTCCAAGTTTTCCACCACGATTGGAAAGGCAAAGGGCGAGTTGAGCAAGGTTGGAAGCAAAATTAGAGCTCTGAAAGATGTTGCACAGAAAGACGCGGATGCCAAGATTAGCAGCGAGCGGGAAGACTTTGACCGTTCTGCCAAGGAGCTTCTGCGAAGAGTCGAGGCTGAGATGAGCACCCAACAGGCCCAGTGGCAAGAAGAATACCAATCTGAACGCCAAAGACTGCAGGAGAATTACGAGCAGAAGCTCAAAGCCGAGATCGAGCGCGCACAGCAAGTCAACGAGCAGCGCCTACGGAACCAGCTTCTTGAGCAAGCAGTAGAAATGAGAAAGAAGTTCACCCAAGAAGTCAAGGATCGTGTCGAGGAAGAACGAGCTGGTCGTCTGGGCAAACTTACAGATCTCTCCAAAACCGTCGATGATCTCGAGAAGCTTACTACGGACTGGAACTCGGTCGTGGATGCTAACCTCAAGACTCAGCACCTTCACGTGGCCGTTGAAGCAGTCCGTGCAAATCTGGAGAAGAGCCAGGTTCCTCGACCATTCATTCGGGAGCTCGCAGCATTGAAGGAGATTGCTTCCGATGACCCTGTTGTTAACGCAGCCATCGCATCCATCAAGCCCACTGCCTACCAACATGGTGTTCCGTCGTCTGCTCAGCTCATCGATCGTTTCCGCCGCGTTGCAACTGAAGTCAGAAAAGCTTCCCTGCTCCCAGAAGATGCTGGAGTCGCAAGCCATGCATCGAGCTTCGTGCTCAGCAAGCTTTTGTTCAAAAAGAAGGGTCTTGCTACTGGTGATGATGTGGAGAGTATCTTGACGAGGACAGAGACTTTCTTGGAGGAAGGCGATTTAGACGGTGCGGCGAGAGAAATGAATGGATTGAAGGGGTGGGCGAAGACTTTGAGCCGGGACTGGCTTGGTGAGGTGAGGAAGGTGCTTGAGGTGCAGCAGGCTCTAGATGTAAGTTCTCTCTTGATTTCTTCTGATACGTGGTGCTAATATGGATGCAGGTAATTGCTACGGAAGCAAGGCTACAAAGCTTGAGGGTTGACTAGACGTTGACGTTTCATTTGTACATGATTGAGATTAGTAGCTAGGTGTACGAGTACCAAAATAGAACTGCGTGTACTACTCAGCAGTCCCTAGCATTATAAAGCTTATTGATTTTCTTATACCAGTCACTGTGTATTTGGGAGAAGTGATGGTCTAGTCAGTACTATCATTGCTTTCCTGGATTTCTCTTTCACACGTCTTCATCCTTCACTATTTGAACAAGGGCTGCGCTTCTTTTTCCTGGATGTTCAAGATCATGCTTGAAGATATGGAGATGATGATTTCTTTCTTTCTGGCAAACTATCCAAAGACAAGTGATCCCGTCAATTGAATTTGAAGTGGAAACCACAGTTGCGGTTCCGCAGTCTTATCAGAACATATTGTTTCCTCTGCTTAGTGCTCAGCCACGCTTACTATCGGATAGTCCATACAGGCACATATCACTCATATGAACGGATTTTCGCGTACAAGAGGATTGGATAAGACAGCATTTACCAGGTGCCTTCTCTGTTGAAACCATATAATATCCAATCTGCCAGTTCTTTCTCAGATACAAAAAGATTTTCGGTTGCCAACGGATGTCGACTAAGGATTTATAAACTTGTTGCATGGCTTTCGGAAGTTAAGTCTTCCTGATCATGGTCGCGAAACTCGTTAGTTCGTGAACAGATGATTGCCGATTAAAGCCTGCCTTTTTGGCCAAAGATTTTGCATAAACCTCTATTGCAGAATAAAACTCAATATGGTAGGTGTCAGTCAGTGCATACAGTATATATGACTACACGCATACGCGTAGAGAAATCTAGGTATTATCAAAAACAAAATGTTTATTCTAGTCTAGACTCCTGCAATCTTCAATTATCCCGAACACGAGACAGTGTTAATGCGTACCTGCACTAGACTGTGGGAACGTCGTTCTGCTGGATTGTTCATATTAGCATCTGGGTGATTTTCTCCATTGTTGACCTCTTCTGCCATGCCGAGCTTGAAAAGTGTGTATATTGCACGAATAATGCCGAACGTTTCGAGAAGACTACATACCAACAAGCAGGCTTGAATCTGGTGCGGTCGATGGCATATAAGGTTATTTTTACGATGAAAAGGCCCCCTTTTTTTGGTGGAATGAAAGCTCTGATTGCATGGTTGCCGGCTTGGACCAAGGTGGTTCTATGGTGGCGTGGGCTGCGTTCATTGTTGTCACGGTTGCGATTGTCTTCATGTGGGTTATGCTTATGCATCCCATCTGAATTGTATCTGGCAAATACAACGACAAACTGCAAGATGAGAAATTAGAGCAGAAGAATTGAGAAGGAGGAGGGGTCGAACTTCATAGAATGTTAAATAAACATTGGGAAGAACAGCCCTTGCAAATGGCATCACAGAGATAGAAGGTTTTATACAACATTATTCCAGCGGTATGGAGTATAGCACTGGAGGAAGATTGAGAAGAATGTGTGGAAACATGGATCATAGGGAGAAGTTTAATCGCTGTTTCTAAACAGGTGTCCTGCTACTCATTTGGGGTATTCTACCACCAACCAAATTTAAGGTGGCATGATGCGAGAATTGGTTGTCTTCCTTCCTCTAGTCCGAGAATATCTTCGATTATTCCAACGAATATTGGGGCTCCATGCCAACCGTGGTCGCGTGGGTGGGCTCATTAAGTGTTCTGAAGGACCGCATCGCGGCGTGATTTGCAAAGTTCAACTCGCTCCCATCAGACCTTGCTCCCAATTATATCCATTGTTCCAATCTTGGTGATTGTCTTCTCGTCGCCGCTCAGATTTGCATCGACCCGAATGGTCAAACTCTTGATTGCTGTAAACTTGGAGGTCTTGAGCTTCAACTCAGCTTTGCCATTAACATATTCGTCAGAAAAGACATTGAAGGCTTGGGTATTTTCCGCCTTGACCAAAGACTCCATATCGAGATCGTTTGACTCTACACCCTCGGGGGACTTTGTTACCCGGACAGGGACGTTTGTGCCAACTTGTATCCTAGAAGGAGCGTTGGAAAGGGAGTCCTTCGCTATGCTTATGTGGAGGTGGCTGGGGCTGACGGCTTGGGTGAAGGGGAGGTGGATGAGGAGACGTGCGCCTGACGCTGAAGCCACGGCGTATCCAGCTGGAGGAGGGGAGGCGATATTCCGAGCGGAGCTGATGATGGAGTTATTGAGCAACCTGGCTGTGTCGATATCGATTAATGGGCGTAGACTGCCGGAACCAGCTGGAGAATCTGCCTTTTTCGACTTTGAACCGCTGGCCGATGTATCTCCTTGCCCAGCATTCTCCTTTGCCGCCGCCGCCGTGTAATATCCAATTTTGGTCGTCAGTTGTTGTACATCGGCGCCCTTGACTTCATCCACTTTGCTGCCATTCTTGAAGAACTGGAAGGTCGGCATGGCCGTTATGCCACATGTCTGCGCAACATCCTTCGCCTTGTCGACGTCGACTTTCGCAAAGATGATCGAGGGGGAATATTCGTGGGGCTTTGCGAGCCTGTCGAAGGCGGGGGAGACAACTTTGCAGGGACCGCACCATGTAGCGTAGAAGTCGATGATGAGGAGAGGATTGGCTTTTAGTTTGTTAAACTGCGAGAGGGATTTGATTTCCTGCATAATGCCAATAGTGTTGTGATTGTTGTGGTATGTACAGGTAGGTTTGTTGTTCATTGATGTTGTAGAAGGAACAGACTCAGTTGCCCCTCTACGCCTGGAAACTTCGATAAGCTTACCTTATCACCTCAACCCTGAACCTCGGCCACTAACCTCGCTAGAGCTCTCGCTAATTGCCCCTAAGCCCCCCTGAATATGATATGCCTACCTTAGGTACCTTAGGTAATCACAATAGCTAACAGGTGGTCATTCCTCCCTGATCTTCGAAATGCCGTTGCCATCATCTGCACTGTGAATTATAAAACTGGGACCAATGCTCGTCGCTGCCATTTGGTTGTATCCTGTTGGTTGCATCGTAACCAGTGATTAGAGTGGAAAGCTATCTAGGTGGGATAGGAGTTTTAGTACGCTGCCTCTTGGGCAACCACAAACTGGGAGAATATGGGTAAAACCCGAGCCTTATATTATCTCTACTAAAGACTATAGACCACCCCCTCCGAGTGCTCCTCTGCTTCATTGCTGGTCGCCAATCATGAAACGCGTGAGACGGAAATACAAATGGTATATTGGAATGCCAAGGCAGGCTGGAAGGTGGGAAGGAGAATTTGAAATAGCCGTGTTCGGGGCAGGGTGTAGAAAGTCATCACAAATACAAGTCAAAGCCCTACGCTTGAATTCGCAAAGACATAGGTGAGGTCTTATATGTGCTGCCAATCTTTTCATACATTAACCGAAAGGTCCATAGTACTCTTGTATACATAAATTGCGAAGTGACAAGCGCGTGACAATAACTCCAACTCATCAAAAATGCAGGGTATCGTTTGCTAAAATTCATGATCAACCAGAGTCTTCCTCTTCATCACGGGGCTGCTCAGTCAAAAACTCCTTGCCCTTTGCAAGTACCTGCAGCAGCCCACCAACCAAGTGCAAGCTGCCTGTGACAAGCACAAGGACTCTCTCATCTCCCTCTGAGACCCGCATAGCGAGACGTACTGCCTCTTCAACGCTGCCATAAACCATGTGCAACGCATTGCCGTCCAGTCCTTGATACGCCATTGCCATGCCGTCCTGAAGCTGCAAGTCCACATGCTTCCCCTCATTCGTAGCAGTGAAGGGCTCATTGGTACAGAAAGCCGCATAAGTGAACAGTTGCATGTACTTCATCGTCTTTATTTGCCGCTTTGCTTTGGCCTTCGGTGTATCGGAAATGTTCTTGCTTAGACTTTGGTTCTTATTCTCACGGGGAATCAGAGGCTCGAAAGCGCCCATTGTCAGTAGCAACTCTCGTAATAGTGCTTGTCCATCACGTTCGTCCTGGTTGAAAATTAGCATGGTTGCTGTTGGAGGCCGTTCCTCGAAATGTGCCTTGTCCATCTCGGCGCGAAACCAGTGGCCTACTGCTTTTATACTCTCTATTGTATGGGCACCGTCGAGGAACCATTCGATGTTCCCATCTTTGCGTATTTCACATCTTCCGGGCCAAGTCACTGTTTCCAGCCCGTGCTCAAACTGTTGTGGCAGCACAGTTGCAAGATTGCCGAGCTCTTGGCGGGGAGGAACGCCTTCCGTGACCCCTATACCTCGCAAATATGATGCTGCAACAGCGATTGCCAAACTGGCATTGTCGTACTGGAAATCCCCGAGCAATGCCAAATCGAAGCCCCCCGTTTCCAGTAAAGGCAGCCTGTGAACAACATCCAACTCCACGCCTGTTTCCGCGGCGCGTTTCTCGAGCACCCCTAGGGCTTCCGTGGGCTGATCCATGGTAAACACCGGTACATTCTCCTTCATGATGCCGCTCTTGTGCCATGCAATCTCCTCGATCGTCTCCCCAAGCATCGACGTATGATCGATTCCCAACCTTGTGATGGCGCTGACAGCGACTGCGCTGGCGGGCAGGATGTTGGTGCTATCGTACTCTCCTCCAATACCACACTCCATTATGGCCGTCTTTACACCCTCTTGTCTGAATGCGTGAATTGCCAGCAATGTTAGATAGCGAAAATACCCCGGCCGAGCTTCCCGTGTTTTGGGGTTCGTGCAATTGGAAGCAGCTGTCTCGAAACGATCCCAGAGTTCGTAGAAATAGCGGGTGAAGAGAGTTTCCGATATGGAGACTCCATCGATCCTTATTCTTTCCCGGACTGTGGCGAGATGCGGGGAGGTGTATAAGCCGAGCTTGCCTACACGCTCTTCCTTGAGCTCCCCAGCCTCCTCTGCTCTGTGGTACTGTAACAGTATATTTTCCACCATCACACACACGCTCCCCTTTCCCTTTGTTCCCGCAACGTGTATATATCTCTGGCCCTGGCTCCCTAGATCTGCAGCTTCGTAGCCCGCCATCCGCGCCCATTCTAGCATCTCTGGAATCGCCCTGATATTTGGATCTGTATCTTGTGGCGCGTCGGCGATGGCAGTTCGAATGGCACGATTCGATTGAAGCGTCTGGAGAGCGGCGAGGGCATCATCGTATGTTCGTCCTGGGAGGGGTGGGGGAGGGAGAGTGGATTCTTCCATGGTTCTCCTGGCAGCGCACGATATAGAAAAGGGACGAACTGTGAAGCCGAGGGGGAGGGAGACGGAGAGGGGCACTACAATTGCGCAGCGAACGCAAGGGGCGCGGAAGAGGAGAGTCGTCATGGAGGCTGCCGGTACATTCTAGAGGCGTGAGGCTCACAATTGGATTGGATATTGGTATTGATATTGATATGCGTTGGGCTTGAGAGTGTCCTCGTGGCGCATTTGAAGTGTGTAAAGAATCCAGAACGCGGTGTTGAGGTTGGTGCAGCCCCCGTCTTCACGTGACAGGATGACCCCTCAACCGTAAGTTATGGGGAGTATGTTTCCCCGCTTTTATTCATCAACATCTTTGTATTCTTTCCATCAGCATTGACTCCTATATATAGTCTTACTTTTCAACTTGAATCTGCAACCCGCATCAATCATTATGATTCGGGATGGTGTACTAGTGTTTGGTCGACTGCTACTGCTACTCGCATTGCGGGGAGGAACTAGTGTTTGGTACTGGACTTTGCATGCACGCTTGCCATTCCAACTCTATTGACATATTATTCAAAACGAGCGATATGAGTTTCAAAGCTTGCCTCTTCTCTCCTATTGCGTGCTCGCTCTACAACAAGGACCCTAGCAGATTATACCTGGCTGGCTGGGATTACGCGGAGTGGCGGAATCCGGAGTTCAGGAGTGGGGAGTAAGGAAGGAATTTTAATTGCGCGTCTTTCTGTAATGGTTTTTCTGTCATTCTTTCCCCAATTCAAGTGGAGACCTTCAACTCTTTATACTTAGACATGAGCCATGCCATTCCCATCGAAGAGCTCAAAGTGCCAGCTGGGCTCGTGTCGCTCGAAACATCCTTGATGCAAGAGCTTCCGCCACAGTCCACCGTTATAAAAACGGTTGAGAGCAGAGGCGATGCGAAAGAAGTATCAATTCGTCAAGTCGGACCACTGGTTCTGATTTTGACTGGGGCTACATTCCTTAACGTGAGTTTCCCTTTTATTCGACAAAGATGTCTTGAATCTCGACTGACTTCATGGAGTGATGCAGACCCTCTCGCTACAAGCTGTGGTCATTCTTCTTCCAGAGATGAGCAGAGATTTGAACATTCCATCTACTCGCCAACAATGGATTGTGTCTGCCTACTCTTTGACTTCCGGGTCATTTCTCCTGCTCTTTGGAAAACTTGGCGACGTCTATGGTAAACGTCCGCTTTTCATCATGGGATGCTTTTGGGTCACAGCGGTCTCTCTCGGGACAGCATTCTCTCCGGTCGAGATATGCTTATATGTCATGAGGGCATTACATGGTCTGGTAAGTTTCGTCTCTGCGTGTAAGATATAGGTGCTGAGTCAATGCAGGCTGCTGCCGCTACGATCCCTTCTGCGATTGGCATTCTCGGTTATACGATCCCTCCTGGGCGAGTCAAAAACTACAGCTTTGCCTTCTATTCTGGTGGGGCTCCTGTCGGACAGGCCATGGGAAACATTGTTGTAAGTATTCTTCGCTGTAGGCGAGTGGGTATTTACTAAAATCAGCTCTAGGGTGGTATTATCTCACAATATACAAGCTGGAAGGTTGTCCTCTTTGTCATCGCTGGCGCTTCTTGCATTATTGGTGTCACCGCGATATTTGCGATCCCGAAAGAGCCCGGAAGAAAAGAGCACCCCGAAAACTCACCTCGTGCATCTGGAGTCGATTGGATTGGTGCCTTCTTATTCACATCGGGAACACTCCTTTTGATAATTTCTCTTTCCGAGGGAGCATCACAAGGATGGAAGTCAGGCTTTGTTATTGGCATTCTTATCACTTCCGTGGTATTTCTATTGGCTTTCATTTACTGGCAGCATTATCTGGAGACCAAGGCGGTCAAAGAACCACTCATGCCAGTATCTACGTTCAAAAATTCCCGATTTACTTTAGCTATGGTGATTGTATTTCTGTTTTCTGGTGGCTTTACAAATTTTACTCTATACTCAACCTACCTGTAAGCTACCCCGCCCCTGCCATGAGCTCATGTCATAACTGATTGTGTTTTAGCTATCAAGACTATCAACACCTATCCCCCCTGCAAACAATGCTTCGTTTTCTTCCACTTGGAATCGTAGGCAGTAAGTAATCCGACCATCCCTCTAAGCATGGCCCTGATTCCATTTAGTATTTGCGATCATTGCTTCCGGATATCTTCTTTCACGACTTCGCGGCGACTTTATCGTCATTTTCGGACTCGTATCATCATGTATTGCTAACGTCTTATTCGCGGTTCCAATTCCTCCATCCACATCCTACTTCGCATACGGCATGCCCGCTATGGCCCTAGCTGCCATGGGGGTCGATACCGTATACACCTGCCTAGGACTTTTCACCACCCAAGCACTCCCAAGAAAGGACCAAGCTATTGCCGGAGCAATGTTCCAAACAGTCGCTGCGATGGGGCGATCTATTTCGTTGCCAGTCATTGCGGCTGCTCAATACGCTGTCCAGGAGAAACAATTAAAGAACGGGAGAACCGAACAATCAGCGTATTTAGAGGGCTTGAGGGCTGCGGAGTGGGTATGCTTTGGTTGCATGGTTGTTTGTCTTGGGGTGGCTATTTGCGGCTTGAGAAATATGGGGAAGATTGGTCTTTTGAAGAAGCTGGGGCAAGTGCAGTCGGCCTCCAAGGAGAAAGACAGCGAACAATAGGAAAAAAGCCAAAGGCGGTATTTCTAATCTATCGGGTAGAATCATCACACCTAGACCAAAAGCCGAAAGTTTATTGGCTCAAAGTTTCTGCGCTACAAATTGTTTTTAGCTCTCTTGTGGCCTTTTCTAAAGCCTGCATATATCACTCGCAATATTCTACGGCCTACGCTTCAAATTTGTCAAGTTGCAACTGACTTATAATTAATCATGCCCACCTTTTTACGTTATGTTGCTTCTCCGCTAAATATCTTCTTCACTCCGCGTTTGAAATGCTTCAATACCGATCTATTCCGCTACTACCATTTTCTACAAGATACTTGCTTCCCCAGGGACAATTGTTCCAGTATTAAGGGCATAACCATGATCTCTGGCAACCAATGAATACGGCACCAAGAATCTATGCAATTTAGCACCATTCAACACAGAAGTCGAAAAGAAAAACACTTACGTATCAAGGAAAGGCAGTACTTCCGCAGTGCCCGGGGTATTCCGCCAATCCCGCATCAAATCCATCACATTCAAACATACCCATGAGATGCACACCCGCCTGCTCCATACGGCGGTTGGCGCCAGCCGCAAGCTTGTCGCTGAAGGTCCCGCTTGCCTCAGTGTTGGCGAATACTTCGTATCCGGCTTCTACGAGTGAGAGGGCGAGAAAAGCAGTGCCTGTCTTCTATCTATATAACTTGGTACTAAAAATCTATATACATTGGTACTAAAAGTCGGTAGAAAACGGCACCCGCACGTGATCCTAGGAACGCCAAAATCGCGGCAGCACCAAATTGCAGCTTTACAGCTTTACACTTTAATTTATACTATAAACATGCATCGCCTTTATTGCTCTAGCTACAGCTGTCTACGCCCGATTTATTACTATAGATTTGACCGCTCTAGATTTAGAGTGGCTACATGTGATATTTGCCAGGCGCGTCAAGCTGAAATCTACGCGTCAAGAAAGGGGGTACAGGAGGGGGCGAGAGAGCAGCAGGTAGAGGGGGAAAGAGCAGGAGAGCAGGAGAGAGGGAGAGAGCAGGAGAGAGGGAGAGAGCAGGAGAGGGGGGGAGATCAGGCAGGGGAGCAGAGAGGAGCAGTAGAGCAGGAAAGGGGGAGAGAGAAGGAGCAGGAGCAAGCCTCTACAGGTAAGCCGCACTTTACGGGCCACTTTACGGGTATCTTACGGTCTAAGCTAATGCTCTTTAGGACCTGTAGACTAGCAGGAAGAACCACCCGCAGCTAAGCAATACTACTCTAGCTGCCTATAGCTCTACGAACCCTCCCTTTTCAGCCGATTTTATACATGCGAGATCTGCTAGAAGAAGAATGCAAAAGCCTACTATTATCGCCAGGCATAGGCCCCCCTGCAAAACCTACCTGAAGAAGAGCTTAAAAGGCATATCTAGACCTAGGAAGGGCAGGCAGAAAAGAGAGTAGGAAAAGGGTAGACCAGGAGAAGGAATAAGACCCGCTAGCTTGCAGGTAGCAGTAGCTAGTCTATTATAGTCGAGGATTACGTCCGTAAAAGGCCTACTTAAGAGGAGGAAAGGGAGTTAGAGCAGGAGCAGGAGCAGGAGCATACTAAGAGGCAGGAGAGGGAGTATATAGCTAGGGAGAGTAAGGCATTTAAAGAGTAATATAGGAGGCGTTTTCTAGATAAGGCAAATAGTAGGCCTAGAGATTAGTTTATTTACAGCTAGCGTATTACATGTGAAGAGTAGTCTGCTTGGCAGCATAGAA
>QGMI01000160.1:0-54546 GCA_007821535.1 Lachnellula occidentalis | reverse complement strand
TTATATGTATATATATATATATATGCGTATATTGCCTTATAATATACCCTTTATGCTAACCTAGGACTTATGACCTATTAGAATATAATAACTAAGTAGTAGAAGATAAGAAAGCATAGATTAATTAAGGAAAGAAAGAAAGACTAAAATAGAAAAGCTACTTAAGTCTCCTTTTGCTAACTAGCTACGCCTTAAGCAAGTTTCCTCTTTACCGCCTAGCTATGCTTATAGTAGTATATTAATTTAATAATATACTTCTTTTAATAGATTAAGTATTATTACTTGACTTCTTTAAAGGTTGTTTTAGAATATTAAGTAGGTTTTAAATTATTAGTATTAGTAGTAGGAGCTACTATAGTAGATATAGTAGGTATAGAGGATATTAGAGCTTTATTATTAGAAAGTATAGTACTATTATTATTTTCTTTAGCTAGTTAGGATATAGTAGTACGATTTCGTCTTTACTCCTTCTATTTAAGTTTATTACTTAAGTATTAGTTCTCTCATTTTTAGTCTTCTAGTTTGATTAACTTGTCTAGAGTTTATAATTGCATTAGAAGATATATGAGAAGATTACTAGAGTCTTAGGCATTAGGATTAATAAAGTTCTATACTTCTTATATCTTAGAATTAATATAGAGCGTATTATAGAACTTTAACTAACTCCTTTAATTATAAAGGAAAGCTTTATTAGTAATAGGTCTATCCTTATTTATAGTAATAGTATAGTAAGGTTTGAAATAAAGTATATAAAGTGAAGAATGTAAATGATAATTGATTCTATAATTATAGATTTAATTTGGAAGCAATTAATACTAAGCCGGGCTTATAATAATCATATAGTATAGTAAATTAGGATTTGGCATATAAAGTAAAGTATAAAGTAGGTGAGAATGTAATTGTTATTAATCTAAAAAGAGAAGAAAGAAAGATTAAAGAAGGTGATTAAAAAGCTAGTTATATATATAATTTAGCTTAGATAAGTACCTTAGAGCTAGGTCCTACCTATGCTTCTATTCTATAATCTCATATAGTGCCTTTATATTATAATAGTATCTTATAAACCTCTAAGCATATAGTAGGCTACTTTAAAGAGAAGACCTTAGTCACATCGCTTATTAAGATTATAAACTCGCTTAAAGTACTATATATTAGTTTCTTTCTCGCCTTACTTTAAATTATAAACTTTTTACTAGATTATAAACTTTTAATTAAAGTCGTTCTCTTAGATATTATACTTAGCTAGAAATGCTTCTTTAAGAAGTATCTAGTTAGTATAAATGTTTTTTGCTAAAAAGCTATACTAGAGCTTAGCTTTATACATAAGACCTATTTAGAATAAGACTTATATTACCAACTACTTAGCTTTAGTAGTAGAGTAATTAAGGGTATTAAATTTAATAATCTTAAAGTATTCCTTAGTATCCTTACTAGGCTTCCTAGAGAAGTATAGTTAAGGTATTAATATATTTAGTCTAGTAGAAGATATTAATTAGCTAGGAGGATAGAATATAGGTATATAGATAGCTAGTAGCAAGAATACAAGTAAAGGAATTTATAATAGTAAAGTTAATATAGTAGTAGGCTAAGTATCTATCTCTAATCCTAGATTAATAGATAATAAGTATACTAGTAATTAAGTTAATAAGTATACTAGAATAAGAGTATATAAGAGAATTAGAATTAGAAGGTAAGTAGATATAGGAGTAAAAGGAATATTATATTTAATTCTAAAAATAGGAGTAGTAAGATAGAATCTTTATATAGTAAGAACTCTCTCTATATTACTTTTAGCTAGTTAGGTAGATAAGGAAGAAGTAGTTCTTATAAGTTTTAGATTTCTATTAATAGATAATAATAAGTTATTTAGAAAGGATATTAAGGTATATATAGCTAAAATTATATTTATAATACTTTATATACTTTTAAAGCTTTTATAGATATATATTTAAGAGGGGTTAATATATAGGATATAGTAGAATACTAAACCTAGCTATAATATATATACTAATAGCAAGCATTATAAAAGAAATTCAAGAGATATTAGATCTAGTTATAGACTATTAGATAAGTGCTTAAGTTAGATTTTAGTATAGATAATATCTTCTTTAATAAAATACTACTATATAGTATTCTAAAAGAGAAGAGGGAAGGTATTAGAATATCTAGGTTAAACCTTAGAAGAAATCTAATAAAGGTTAGTAGGATACTTTACCTATAGCCTTAATACTCTAATCTAATAAATAAATAAAAGGAGTAAGTATTAAAAAGTAAAAACTAGTCTTTAATATACCTTATCCTTATATAGGTTACTAATTAGTAGGGTTGTATTTCATTTAAAGTAAAGATTTAATTTTTCTAAGGTCTATAAATGCTATAATTAAGATAATCTCAAATCGTTACTAAGCAGCCCTACTATCGCGTCCATCACGTGGTCTATTACGAACCTCCATAGTACGGAGTATAAAGGGTGGGGGACACATCGGAGCGACACCCTGCACGCAAATCATTCGTTGCTTAGTAGTTGCTAGGTACGTTTTACTATTAAAATAGACGTTTTTAAGTACTTGTAGACTATAAATCTATTAAAAAACCTACTCTTTACACTTATACGAGGTTCGTCCGACGTGTCCACCCTCTTTACCTCCTATAGCGCACGGGTTAGAGCCTATAGCCTAGTAAGATAGCGCTCATTTTTAGTAATCATGCCCTAGAGCTATAGGGCTTCAAGCGAAATTGGCCTATAGGGCTCTCTATAGGGCTTATAGGGTAGTGATCTTCTGGAGGCCCTGTATACTCGGGACTTTCTACCGGAACCTTCGTAGTCATTCACTGACTAGTATCGACATTTTTTGATGTATGAAGTGACTAGGAATATCTTTACAACATCGATTAATAGAAGGATTCAGGAATAGTATTAGCGTTCAGTTACTGAGATCTAGTTATTGTAAACCTGCATGCACTACGTCGTCTCATCTCATCTTATAATCTCAACCGTCTCAATAGTTATTCCTCCAAATTACATCAGCACCTTCAATTCCATACCTCCACACAACCTAACCATCCAACGGACTCTTACAAACAAACGAATTCGTCGCCCCGCTCGCAAACGCCGCAATCAGATTCTCAATCGCCGCATAAGAGCCCAAGCCAGCCATAGCCAAGGCACCCAACATATAGATCAAATTGAAGCAGTTCATGTACCACTTGTCGGCAAAGAACCCCTTTATCAGGCCTTTCCCGGTCGTCGTCTCGGTGCCAGTGGCGGGATCGAATTCGCCCGCGGTGTTCTTGTTCATCATGTAGGCCAGGGACAGCATGGGTGGGAAGGTGTATGTAAACTGTAGGATGCAGACGGCGGCGACGATGCCGGTGAGGCCGGAGAAATCGGGGATACCGGCTCCGATTGCAAAGGCGATGGACCAGTAGACGGGGATTAGGCCGACCCAGACGAGCTTTCCGGCTTTGGTATGGAGAGGAGGTGCGTGGAATAGTTCGACGAATATGCTGTTGTACATGACTGGAAGATGAAGTTGTTAGAGCTTCGTCAAGGGGAAAGGGTTGGGGAATAGAAGGAGGGTTGGTACCTTTGATGCCAATGTTGCCGTAGAGAGCGGCTGCGATCAGGGCGCTAATCATTGCGAAGACGTTGCCGGCAGTTTGGAGATTGTATTTTCCGATGCCAAGGTAACTTGGGTTGATAACGTATTGGCCTTTAAGGAATGTGTTAGTATGTTATGGGATTGTCTCTGGAGGCGAGGAACGTACCTTGGTATCCATACATGAAGAGACCGTAAAACATATAGATGAGGTAGATGAACGACTGAGCAGCCCACATTCCCTTCAGGAAATCTCTTGGGTATCTCATCTCAGACATGAACTCGGGGAAGATCATAGCACCTCCATATGAGAAAACAGCTTGCATGGCACCGTTGACACTACCAGCAAAATTACCGGATGGAGGAAGTCCGCCCGAATGTTGGACGGCTGGGTAGACACCATTGGAGTCAGGAGTGATGGATATACCACCGTTAAGAGTTGCACCAGCGGACTCAGCAGCACCCTTGTAATTAGGGGCAGAGTGAGCAGCAGCGCCCATAGTTATGATCATGCAAATAACATTGATCCACACAGCAGCATTAGCCAACCAGCCAAACTTCTGCAATGTGCGAACCTGGCCAAAGAAGAAGCCAGAGAGAGTCCAGACTAAGCAGCAGATGGCAAAGCAGAGCTTGAATTTGGCTGCTTGTGACAAGGCCTCGCCGTTAGATACGATGATGAGTCCCACACTTAAAATCAGTTGGATGGATTGGAGGATGTTGAATAGGTAGCGAGTCCAGCGGCCCATGAGGCGAAATCCCATGTCACCGTAAGTCTTGATGGGAAATTCGTAGGAATCCATGCCCATAAAGATGGACCATAGCAGGTATCCTGAGTATCCTGCGAGGACACCGAAAACCGTAAAGAGAGTAATACCGGGACTGCAGAGCTTGTCAGCGGCTGTCCTCCATGTTCTTGAAGTGCGAATAGTATTTCATTTTACTTACCCCCAACCAGTAGTAGCAAAAGCATATGGAAGTCCAAAAGGCCCCAGAATATCAGTGGTAATGAGGTAGAAGATTGCACTCTTCGTCGCAGTTCTCAATGCACGACTAGCATTTGTCCATTCTTCAGCAGTGATATGGTCGCGATTCTCAGCCTTGGCTAAGTTCATATTCGCATTAATTTCTGCGCCCTGCTTGTCGGCGCTAGATACATTGCTTGCTCCCATGCCCGACTTGCTGGGGAAGATCATCTGAACCCAGCTTTGACTAGCGGCGATGTCTCCAACGTGCTCTTCTTCCTCAGCGCGAGTCTTTGCGGCATAGTAAGCGTATCTGTAAGCCTTTGATTAGCATATACGCAGAATATGTCATGAGCAACTATTATGAGCGACTAGGGGAAAGGTGAGATCCGATTCATTATAGCATAGATGATTCAAGTCGCAGAATTATACTTACTCGGCAAAAGTGACAGAGGGGTCGTGTGCAGCACGATTCTGGGGTCGAATAGCAGGCGTGATACCTTGATCCGAATCTGCCGAGAAGACTCCCTCTTCCTTTTTCATCGCGGCATCTCCCGGGTCAGTAGAAAGTCGCGGATCCCCGCCATCAAGAGCGAGGTTTGCAAGGTTGGACATGATGCAAGTGGAGGCTTGGAGTACACCAATACTCTATTTTGGCCAATAATTAATGTGTTGGTTGCAGTGGTAAGCAAGTGGTCATTGTGTAGGAAAAAGAAGGGAGGGGCGAACGAGTTTGATAAATACGTGAAAGAGAAGGAAGTCGGCGGTTTTTGGTGGATGCATATAGGGATCTCGTGTTAGATTATTAAACGTCGCAAGAGCTGAGAGAGAGCTACCAGGCGATATGCCAGGATTGTAAACATTGACCTGCCTATTCGAGATTCAAAACTGGTGATGATCCCTAGTGGCGTATTTCTGCCGGGGAAGCATCGACCAATCGACAATGCCCTACAGTATTATACATACCTCGCTTGATTGATAGCTATCTGATTGGCGAATGCCCTCTTAAAAACCTGTTGTGTGCTTTGCCACTTGAAGACTGCAAGTACTGCGAAAGATATCGGCGTAAAGTATGGTGTTGTTACTTTTAGATCGTATGATAGCTACGATATACGAGCCGTATAACGGTATAATACGACGAGTGGTAGAGTATACGAGCTAACCAATTACTACCTCAGTAGGTAAATTTATATCCGTCGCGCATTTGCCATCCCCCCAAGACCTTGGCAAAAGCTTAGCCAAAGCTTATCAAACGCCCCCGGGTTCGGCAAACTAGTAGGGGGCCCGCGCCAGGGTGTCGGCACGGCACAGATTTGATTTATTCTTACCCTTCCTCAGCAAGAATAAAACCCCCAAAAGATGTTCGATTTAGGACTCATTATATTCTTGTATATGAATTCGCGCCTAATGTTATCTTTTGGAAATCCATGTTTTGATATCAAGCTAATTGATACTATAAAACGAGGAAATTCGGAGGAATGCTCATCCCGTCTTACGCATGCTTCTCCCTGCCCCGCTTCATTCCCTATCTCCAAGTGCGGGAGAAGCTCCGAAGAAAGTTCTATACAGTACACAGGGCCCTCGGCGGCCGCGCCCTTCCTCCCTCACGAAGGGTTTATATATACCTTCCTTAAAAGGAGAGCAAACTACTGCTGTCAGCGAGATATCTACCCATCTGATTATTGATACAATTGATTTATTTCCGGTCCAGAACCCTCAAGCTTGAACCAATCGATGATATTTCCATCTGTTCTTTGCAGACTCTAGAAGGCTTCTAGTGGTTAATGATTGGAAAACAAATATCCCGAAAAGCCTGGGAAATGTAGCTAGTCACGCACGAAGTGTTGCCTGCAAATAGACTCGCTTCTTCGTATTGACGAAAGCAGAGGGTGTATGAACTTATTCAAGATTGCCATTGATACAGTACCCCCTTCTTTGTGAAGGAGTGCAGCTAAAAGAAGAAACTATCTAGGCAGTGGGCACATATGAAGTTACCGAGATTAAACAAGGGGAGGGAGGCTCTACTTGAAGGCTTGCTCTTCCAGAGTTTCCACTTTACTATAGATCCTGCAGCTGCCACCCCGGAACCATAAAGTGATACCATCCCTGACACATGGCTCGAGCCAATCCACTTCTACTCTGCTCTTATCATAAGCATTACATTGGTTTAGATCTAGTAGTCACATAACCATATTACACTTATTCTGCTTACCGTATAATGGGCCTATCAAGCTAGAGGATATGTACCCGAGCTTGAGGAACATCTTAGCACTGCACGCAATGTAGGGTGTTCCATCACGGCGGGATTCGGCACGCATCGCGTCGTCACCCTGCTTACAGGATGCCTTAGGAACTGCGTATTTTATATCGACGTACATCCATCTATTCCATCCTTTGAAGGGGGGACAAGGGGGGAAGGAAGAAAAACTAAATATTATTGCACTTTTTTGATTGAGAAGGGCGTAAGTTAGATGAAGTCTTGCGCTTATTTATAATATATATAAAAAGTAATACTAATGTATAGTATATACCAGGCTATCAAAACCCTCTAATAACAAGAATATCTTCTATAGCTCCTCTAGTACAAAAAGGCACAAAGAACAAAATCCTCAGAAAAGGAAGGACTGACTATTATATAGTCGACGAGATGAGACTGTTATAAACTCATAATAAAATTGCCCTACCGACTTCATCGACAGGTGCTATGAGAGGATGACGAAACGATCAAGGGGCTAGAAAATTGGCTGCATGCATGTAGCGTCGTAGATGCGTATAACCTAGCACTTCACAAGCAGGTACAGCACATGCACCCATCCCCATACACCCATCCACAGACGTAAAAACGATTGCAACCCACAGAATCTGCGCGTCGATATATTATTGTAACATAACACTTCCTATATTACAGTACAAACCGAGCCCGTAAGCCCCTGTAACGGCTGCCCGCCATCGATATATCCAGCCCGCCCGCTATGAGTAGAGAAGAGAGCACCAGGATGTAAATGGTCACAAAACGCTCATAAGAATATACAATACACGAAGCGTCTTTCTGCTTCTTTTCATCTCATCTTCCAAACGTGAGGCGAAGGCGAGCCTATGTTCCGCCATTACCGGTACCAAGGAAGCCCAAGAAGCCAGACTTCATGGCTTTCATACCCTCTTCCTCTTGTTTCTTCATAGCGTCCGCTTCTTCCTTCAGCCATTTCTCGCCGTTCTCGCGGATCTCCTTATCGAGGGCTGCGTAGGCCCTCTGGCCTCGCTCCCGTGCTACGTCTTGGAGCATCTTTCCTTGGGCAAAGGCTTCCGTTGTGGATTGCTCGTTGGGGTCCCTTTCCATCATGCCTCCAGCCTTGATTCCTAGCGCATTGGAGAGGAAACTAGTACCGTTACCTCGAGGAGCCTTTCTCGATTTTATCTCTTCGTTAAACTTCTGTCGTGCAATTGCTTCGCGCGAAGCGAACTCCGTGGGAATGTGTTTTCCTTCAAAGGATTTGAGGGCCTTTCGTACATCACTGTAGGCCATGGTTGGGATGTATTCGAGGAAGGGGATGTATGAGACGAGTTCTTTGTCGTCGGCATTTCCCTCCCATGGTTTCAGGACAATCGCATTTTCAGGTTGGTTTTGAACGTGGGAGGCTTTTGTGTCCATGATTATGACCTTTGAAAGATCGCGGTTGAGATATGCAAGATCCTACATTTGTTAGCATTGATTCGATTCTGCAGTGCGTAATGACATACCTTTACGTATGTGTTTTCGTCTGGTTTGTAAAGTGTCGCCTCGCGGAACAATTGCCATGTTGCTATGCGGAATGGGTCCAACTTCTTGATGACAGGATCCGCAATCATCCAAGGTTGACTGGTAAAGATAACAATTTCGTAATATAGACTGAGATATCGTAAGAAATAATCAACACCTGGCCGTTTCGCTATTCTCCATCCGTGCTCTCGGCTCCACTCAGCCTTGATCAATAGGTCCTCCAAACTCAACACCAAAGTATAATCTCGTGCAAAGGTTGGATCTGGGTCGGGTAGAAGCTTTTGGAAGGTTGGCTTCTGGTAGTAATCGAATAGATCGTTATACCGAGCCTTTGCACGAGCCCACATCAAACCAGGACTCATTCCGTTTGGTACATCTGGATGCTCTGACTCGAGTTCTTGTGATTCCCAATTTCGCCCAAGAAATAATGTGCCGCTTGCTGCTGCGAAACCAAAGAAGAGATACATGTATGAGAATCGCTGGTTCCGGTTTCGTTCCGCTGAAGAGACGTATGCAGAATCTGGGAGTTGCCCTTTTCCACCTCCTCCCCCCTCAGCTTCCGTCAGATTTAATGGGGAGGAGGATGCCTTTCGACGCTGGGCAGCTTCAAATTCCCAGGTAGAGGGTATGCCTTTGGTGAGATCTGGCAGCGGCCCAGTCTGAGCCTGAGCCTGAGCTTGAGCTTCTGCAGGATCGATGGCAGATGGCGAGGTAGATTGAGGAGCGGTATTTTCGGAAGGAGAGGCTGTAGTATTGAATTCTTCCTGCGTCCCTGAAAATGTTGGATCCTCCCCTTTCCTTGAAGCAGTGTTTACACTTCCTGCACCCGTAGCCTCGGATTTGGGTGTGATGTTCTGTTCTGGCGATGCATTTACATTAAACTCCCCTTGCTGTTTCAAAGATTCTGGCTTTCCTAAGTTGGCAGCAGGTTTCGAGGGCCCCTTATTTCCAGACTGTTTCCCAGACCCCGACGGCTTGTTCTGGCCATTATTCGGCTTGTGATTCTTGGCCATCGACCGCCTCCATATTTGCGACGAGGAAGCTATTCGGAGGGCTGCAGGAGATGCTGCGAGTCGTGGTGTTTGCACCGATCGGGCGAGTACTCTTGACAACATATTGGGCAGCGCAGGAGAGAGTGGCGTGGTAGGCTTCAGCGAAGAAGGTACGAGGGGAGAAGGAGCATTGGGTGTAAAGTCAACAGTGATAAGTGATCGGTGCTTGTACAGCTTTCCTCTTTCTCTGGTGATGCTCTGATGCGCTCTTGAAATATTTAAGCCGCTAGTCTCAACAGGGGAAGGCGCGTGTCTCTGCCGAGTTTTCGCTCTGTATGCTCCTTTATAAAGCTTCCCCGCCCCCTCCTCTTCTTCTTCTTCTTCTTTTTTCTTCAAAGTTGCACTCAGATCACGAAATTTGACACTGCGTTCCCAATTTCCTCCACGGACGCAAGGTTGTATAAGCTGAGGAGATGAACACTATGGCTTGTTCAAGAATTGGATGTTAGGCCGGTGCTTTTCGGAGCGCCGGTCGAGAGCAATTCGATCCCGTTACACGTCGACATTACAATACAATACATTACATACATACAATACATCACCTACGTTCGATCCTCAATACCCAACTCACTCCCTCTCCTACATAGCTGGCCTCTTTGCCAATAATTTCAATTGTACTTGCCCATAAGACTGAAGCCCTCGAGACTGTGCCATTCGATTGCCGTTCAATCTCATTAAACAAACATCGAGAGCCTTAACAATGGTTGCGAGCAGTCGCCCACGCGCGAAGAGACGAGCTGGAGCAGAACCACAACCCGCGGCTGTGGCAGAGAGAAGCCATGCTCAATCAAACAGACCCAATGCAAGCACGTCTACAACTCCACTGTCCTCCGCATATCCCTCTGCGTACCCAACGGAAGACGAAGATGAGACCCCAAGACCCAAAATCCAGTCATTCCGCTTTCTTGCTCTTCCCTCGGAGCTGCGCAACAAGATATACTCCTTCGTATACTCGACTGCTCCCGCCATTATCGATCTCGATCCTCATACCTTCGCCCTGCTCAGTCGACAGAAGCTTCTATCCCTCTTTCGAGTCTCGCGTCAACTTCACCATGAAGCAGCGCATCACTTCTTCAGCACACATACCTTTCGTCTCTTCCCTACGTACCCAGGTCGCTACCTGAAGACCAAGAAGCCTCTCCTTGCTCGGCTCCCCGCACACTACAGGGCATTGATGACTTCTTTGGAGCTACGTTTGGGACCTGGATTCAATAATCCGCCACAGGGATGGATTGTGAATGATGCTCTGGGGCTTGCTGACTGTACCAGTGTAAGGGTTTTGAAGGCTTTTGTAGAATGCGATCCCAGTGATGAGTTTTTCAGAGGCTTTCGAATGGGCGAGGGTGCATACGAGCGCTTCTCAGCAGAACTATTGAGTTCGGTCTTGAAGGAAGTCGCGAGCGTCACGACCGTGGAATTCGATGCCTGGCCTTCGGTCAAAAGGACTGGAGATATGATGACTGGACTCGGCGAGGTAGTGGCTCAACACGATAAAGTGGTTGGTTGGGGCCCTGAACGAGGTTGGAACAAGGACAGCGACCAAGTCTGGCTTGACGCAGTCCTCATGAACGGTCTCGGGAAGGCATTCAGCAAGAGCGTTGCCATCTTCGGTTGATGATGGACTGGACCAGCGGAAGGAATTACTACTTCACCGTTGAAGGCTTCAAAGTTGATTGCCTTGTGGAACAATTACGAAATGAAACTTGTTAAATCACAAATCTGCCTCAGACTTTGGCCCTATGTGATGTGTATCGGGAATGGAATGCAATTATCCTCACTCAAAGAGCCGCAGCCTTGTCCATTTCGCGTTGTGTTTTGTTGCAAATCGCAAACTATTTCGCCACATCTCTAGATCCTTTCGGTTCTCCCGAGCCTCGTTACTTACAAAGCGCACAGCCGCGTTTGCCTCCACAAAATCCCCGATTCGAAGTGGCGGTGAGAATGCCTTCATTTCTTGTTGCACATCGCAATCCACGTTTTTTTGTCCAAGCCACGTGGGAATCTCCACTCCCGTATGTGTGTGTGGCTCGCGCGACTGTCAGCCGTATTCTCTAGTTAGCTTTAAGCAGTGAGATCCTGTTTAGTCTTTGGTGTTGAGCTCGCGAAGTGTGATTCTGTTGAAGGTATGCCGCTAATAAATGTTGGCGTTTTCGGAAGCTTTACTGTGTATCACTCGTGAGGATCAAAATACGGGGAAGTCTCATAGTCAGGCTACGTTTCGCAAGTCATTTATGGCCAAGCACTACTGTTTAGGGGAGTATTCCTCATCCCTATTCATTAACTACATGGATCCAATTATTGCATGTTGCCCGCAAATTATCATGGCTAAACGACTCTTATATCTCCCATGATCTATTCACAACACACTCCTTAAGCTTATTGCCAGCCAGTGTCACACCTATATGAGGAATGACAGTTTCACCTACCGAGCCTTGAAGACTATACGGTAGCGTTGTGCCATTCCAAGCCCAATGAAGCGTTTCCATTCTGTTCGTTCATCTGGTGGCTATGCTGTTACGAAACTTGGAAGCTCGGGCACTTTTGAGCGGAAATAAGTATGTTTTGAATGGACGTTCCTCGTGCACCGGGTCCGATTGGGGAAGGTTTACGAGTGAGTGAGTTTGTTCGGTGACCCGTGCGAGGACCCAGGCGGGGAATATCTATCAGTCGAAACGAGTCGTCGAAGTGAAGTCGGCCCAGGGATGAATAGCGGAATATAGGGATGAACGCAAATCCGCTATTTTCAAAGCATCGAGAAGGGCTTTCCGATATCATTCCCCTTTCTCCAGCAGATACGGCATACACAGCGCTGGGCATACAGCTATGACACTATCCCAAATCTCAAACTGCTTTTCAAAGGACTATCACTATACTCATCTCTTAATATTCGCATTCCATCAGTTACTAGCGTCGTAAGTCCCAGCCCAATTCTGGTCAACGACTCGTGTTGGGGACGTTGGGGAGGGGAAGGATAAGAGGTAGACGGTGGGGCGTTTGTTGGTATGGGGGGATGTTATGAGGTTGGTATCTTTGGGTTTTTTGTTCGGTCCAATGGCCAACGTTCAAATTCCCACACACCGAGCAGCAATGTCTCAGGGCGCTATCAATGAATGGTATGATGTTCTTCACTATTCGTATAATCTTCGCATTCATTCAAAATAATACTGACTCATAACGTTCCAGCCGTCCTGTCATTGCTATAGACAAAAGGCAGTTCTCCATGCTATGCTGTTCTGCTGTGTCCATCGCTAATTCGCATATCCAAAATTCAATTATATAACCTGCCCTATCATCTATCCCACAAGAGCTCAAGAAGTGCCACCTCGCTCGACCCACCCAACCACCTCTCCCACGCAACTTTAATATCCGCTCCCATTCCCCTTGCGCTCTCTCTGCTGCCCCACAATCTCAACTCACCTCAAACAAGGCACCCTCCCCAATCCCACCGCCATCCGTTCATGGCTCTGCTGATCCAGGGCATATATCTGCAGTGGACTAGGTCCTTTCGGTATAATCCCTACTCCTGGCTGTATCCCAACCTTTGCAGATTCTCCCGGGGAGCTAGCATGGCATTGAGTCTGAAACAAGTCTCTTGTTTGGCGTTTAGGGTGCCTTCTTCTTTCTTTGCAGACTTTTGACGATTTCGCAGGTCGAGATGACGGTAGAGAAGGAAGCGGTCGCTTCTTATACAGTTCCGCGAACTGCGGCACTTCGACGGATGTGGAGATGGAAGACGGGGAGGACGGGCAGCAGCGCCCATGCCAATCGTCGGAGTCTGTGGTAGAGGGCGAGCTTGAAGTGCTTCGCGAGGAACAAGGGGATGGCGGGGTAATGGTTGTCAAGTCCCATTCTTCGAGACAGTGTTGTATTTGTGATATTCTATTCATTGTCATTAGTGGGTGGAAGGTGAAAGAGGGGTCTGAGAAGAGCCTACGTGACGCTAAGACGGCGCTCATACAGCAAGTCCACGATTTCTTGCTCGTTCATGTGTTCTTCGATATATGCTCGTGTGATCCAAAGCCGGTGTATCGAAAGTACATCCTCGATGCTTAGCTCCCTGGTATGAGTATCCATAGTTGGCAGGTTAGGTAGGGTCCGGTGTCTTGGGAATAAGAAATGGGATGGGTGCGTGTGTTAAAAGCAAACGAACGTGGTGCCTGAAGACATATATACATACATGTGCAAATTGCCGGGTACAATACATGATGACAGAAAAGGTGTTTGGGAGAAGCCCGCGGCCGATATGTGAAAACAAATTGGCTCTCTACCTTGGCGATTTGCAGCGCTTTGGACCCGATCATTTGATGCATAACACCATTGTATAGATCGCAGGGTTCGCTGTCGTCAAGGAAGTATCTTGCTCAAATGTTACAAGGTATGGGTTTGACCGTGGACGAGTATTCGTCCGGCTCTGCACCCGGTGCGTGCAGGGTATCAGTGGATGCGTATTGTTTACGAGGGACGGGACGGATACAGTAGCAAGGGCCCTAGATGACTTTCCCGTGGTTGTGGACACGCGGGGTATTATTCCATGGCCGTGGATTTGGGTCACCCACTTCGTGTACTTTGCTTTGCTGTGAAGCGACAGCTTCGACAAGACATCAGATGTCTTCGAGTCTGACTTGAGCTGTTTTGCCCCACAACAGAACATGGATTAACCTCCATATAGTCAGAGACATCTCCAATGCCACACCGTACTAAGCCGATTTTGTAAAGTTCATCGAACGAACGCCAGGTTGGCGTTTGCTCCACTTCTTGATGCTTTTCGCTTGAAAGGGTAAGGCGTTTGCTCCACTTCCTATGCTTTTCGCTTGGAAAGGTAAAGGGTCGCTGATCTTCATACTTCGTATAAAAATAGGGGGTAAGGTGCTCTTAGACTCACTATACGTACTCATTTTACCAAAACAGCTCGAAAGACCATGCCAAGAGAATATACGCATAGCTAGATTGGGTATAACGCAGAGCTAATGCAAGTCAGAGGGTGTTAGGAAGTTGTGGGGCAAAACAGCTCAACTCTTGAGATCACAATCGTCTTGAGCATGAGAACCCAAAAATAGAGGGGCCAAAAGCAGAAACTTACCTCCGTAATCCATGGGAAATGCCGCAACACAAGTTCTATAATAAGGCGTGGCGATTGATCCACCCCTAAAGTCGGGAGGTACCGAATAGCCCTGAACTAACAGAACTCTAACCTATCAATCAATTCTTAACCAGAAAGGATGGCAAAACTCTCGGGCTGAATGATTATGAGACTAGAGAATAAATGGGCCCTGGTATTCGCATTCGCAAGCTACTCCGTGTAGGTAATAGTGCTCCTGTATGGGGTAACTTAAATACGATGCAAGGGCCCACGGACTTTTTACGGACTATGCTGGGGACACGAAGAATACTTCGAATTCAGCCCTGACCTTGTGATCGGCAAGTACCGTACAAACTGGACAAAGTTCAAAAACCAAGACGAATTGTCCACCCGAAAGAGGTGGACATTGTGTAATAACCCAATCATGCGGCGAGAAGATTTACAGAAGTAAGATGATACCGGTACATACACGCGGCCCATACATGTAATGACTGTGCTCCGTGCAGCGAAAAAGTAATCTGATTCCCGTTATGGATTTAAAAAGTGTCTACCCTATTTGCCCATTCAAGTGGCTAAGAATAGTATTCATAGACAGCAGATCACTCGATTATCACGACCCGTTGGCCTACCCGTTGGCCGTTGGTACAAGTTTACACTATAGGGCTTGAATTACTTCTCGGCTGCACAGACTACTTACTGCTCCTACTCAAACCATAAACCTCCGCCGCGATAGCGGCTGTATATTGCTGCTGCTGCTTTGGAACCAGGTGACTGCACTTGGCTTGCTGACGTCCATTTCTAGCTGCTAGCATAACCGCAAGGTTCATCGTTTACGTATCCGATCTCCCTATGGTTCAGAGGCAAATCTTCATTCAATGATTGAGGCCAACCCAATCAAAATTCTAACGGGAAGTGCCAACCCTGTTACGTCGTTCTTGTCTTATTCAGAAGTCACGACCCCTATGAATCTAGAAACTTCATGATAACTGAGGCAAGTACAGGAAGGAGTATTAGATAAGTGCTACAATATGTATTAAAAGATTATCCCTTCCTTTACCCGACCGCCTCATAGATCTTAAGATTATTGATAGTATTCAGTATTTTAACATAACACAAGTTGCGGAGCTACTTTTAAAGTGAGACACTTCTCCGTCGGAGCCTGTTGGAGGCCTGTGGTTTATCAAATCTACGCTTTATCAGTGGTGCGGGATGATATTTGTTTGTGGAGTAAATACTGTTTTATATTAGACGTGAGAAAGAACGCCCAGGTGGCAAACGAAGCATTCGCAGAACTTACTCTCTGGAGAAATACATGCTATGTGGACGGATACTTGGCAACCTGATTGTTTGAGTTTCCATAATACGCAGCTAGCCAGCTATGTTGTTTCAAGAGTCGAACGAAATCATACGGTTATAATGATCACTAGTATGCAAAGTGGATGGAATTACATGTCGATGAAATTAATAGATGGAAAGAGAAATAAAACGTTGATAAAAATAGCGGGCGGCAAAGGCGTTGTATCGTGTCTCGGACCCAACTAGCGAAACGTTCTCAAGTACCGGCGTCTTAGTTCCCCTCCCGTTCCTAAACCCTCCTTCCCTAGCTACTAACCGGCCCAGCGCTTATATCATAAGCCTATAGCCATATAATACTCCTAGGGTCCTGTATAGTGGTTACTGGCCATAGCGACTTGAGTCTTAGAGTCCCCTAGAAGGCTAGAAACCTCGAATAGCATCCTCTATTCCAATCATATCAGCTTTTGTGAGTTATATAGCTATTATGTGCAAATCTCCTTCTCTGCGTTACGCCGTCAAGAGGCTAGTGTATGGTAAAGTGTACCCTGGTCAATCGAGACAGAAAATTGGAGAAAAGACTGTTGTCCACTGGGGACCGGGTCGTCACGCTGAAGATCTCCGAAGCCCTGGATGCTACGTTCGATACGATATACGGAGTAAGGGGCGCCTCTACCGCCAAATTCTGTAAGCGCTAACAAGTTGACTATAATTTACGCTTAAGATGAGCAAGCCACCACGAAAACGAGAACCAAATAAGATGTGTTCAACCTTTTTAGTATAGGTACACTATAGAGCCATTATCTGGTACATCCGAAAGTTATAAAGCTGCATGTCAACACCTTGGATCCCTTATTATACTTTTTGGTCTTTTATATCATATATGTTTTTGCATGTTGTTGTTTAAGATGTTATACGATAAGTAGAGAATTTGTCGTATTCCATGGTTCCAGCATCTGTTTCATTCTTAGCAAAAGTTTAATATACAAGTAGTCTCCAAAATAGGAAAGCTGAGGAAGTACGAAGCCGTGAACTCCTACTCGAGATTCTATAATCTAGTAGCCGGAGAGGATATCGGACTCATACGCATGGGCGCTTTAATTATCGAGCATTGTCTCAATCTAGCAACTAATAACGTTATTCTTTTCCTCCTCATTTCTCGGGTTGGGTGATCTGAATCGACTATAGACTTGTTACATGTACCTTCGCATTAACTTTACTAAGACCTAGTAGCACAGTTTAAAGTCTCGGGATTTTATAGCGAGATATTATTTGTAGAGATCATTCAAGGTTGTGAGCTCAGATTCAGTAAAATAATATGGAGAGGGCGGATTCGACGCTGCGCCATGGATATTGCTAGCCATGATGATTACCACATTCAGCTTTGCTGAGACTTCGACAGATATGAGAAAGGACAATGCACCAAGCAGTGAAGGAGCTCAAAAAAATATATAAAGTACGATATCAATAAACAAGTTCTACTTAAGAGGGATGCAGCTTGACAAACTGATAGAATTTGAAACTGATTTGACACTGTCTCCAGCCACAAACCAACTCTTAATGACATTTAAATGACTAATGATGACTCTCAAATGTGATTCAGTATAATAATGTTACTCACATGTTTAAAATGCCGCGCATCTAAGCCAATTTCATCTTGTGGCACATCTTAGGCGCAGCAACCCAATGGTAATTGATACCCTACAATACTCCGTAAATCAGGAGACAGGAGTAACCCTATTTTATTTTGAAGAGCAGTGATTATTAAACAACAACGCAAGACTTTAATTGCTACGAAATTCGGACTAACCAGTAAAAAAAAAAACGCAAGAGCCTTTCCCAATTATAATACATATCTCTCATCCCAATCCCATGTAACTCCAGGTTCGTAAAACCATGGCCCGATGGATTTCGGACTGCTCACCCTCGAACATCTCGTATTCTTTGCATCCGCCTTATACAAACATTCAGCCATTTCAAACAAGGATTTTCTGTCCCACAACAACTCTTCCATATCCATCCACCCCGGCGGGTTACCTGGCTCCTCTGGGACGCCCGGAACTCGGAAGGTTTCGCGACGCAGTACCCTATCTTTTTCGAGCTCTCGGATCATAATCCATCCCGGCCTGCCATTGTTTGGTCGTCGAACTCTTCCGTGCCTGACCTCGCGACCCTCATTCATGGAACGCGGTAGTAGCCCAGGGAGTTCGCCGCATTGGCGACATCGGCAGCGGTAAATGAGAAGTTCCCATTTGCGTGTCATGTATTCTTCCCAGATATCCGACATCTCTTTCCAGTCTAGAGAGTTATTGGGGTGCGGACCGTATTCCTTCTTGAACTTAGATGGGTCTTTGCCTACTTGCATTCGCATGTATCCATGATAGAGCTTCTTCAAGTCAGATGTTTCCTCAGGATCGGGCTTGAATGGTTCGTAGCCTTCCGGATATTTACTTTCGTTGATAGTGGACCCCTCGTCGGAGCTCTGGGCGCTATTGGCATACCTCACCATGATGATCTTTTAATGATTTGAGTTGAACCCTAATGTACTGCATAGAGGAATATGGGCAAGACTTTCATTTAATACTATTTGAACAAGATGATATTACCTACAAGTAACGCATGTTGACTAATTGCCAGCCTGTAATACTTAAGGCGCAATGACGAAGAAAGTGATAAACAGAACACTTCCGTTTGACATGTCAACAAACAAGCCAAGTTACCGATACCCAGGACTAACTGCAAACTAATACAATCATAAACACTGATCCTTTTGGCCAAAATAAAAGACCGTAGCTAAGTGGTTAGTCAGAACTTGCCAAAACGCAACTTTTCCCGCTAAATGTGTCACACTGAACGAATCATGGATACTAAGTGGAAAACAACATTCGCGTAGAAGCTCATCAACATTGTCACAAAAGCGTAAGTCTCACTTCTCACTGCCATTGCAACGACTTCTAGATATCTATTTCTTCTCTATATTCAATAAAGGAAGCGAAGAAGGAAGAACCGACTATCACCTTTACTTTATTTAAGTTGAATAAGTAACCATACTAATTGATCTAACTTATGTCACATGCTGATTTGGGGTGTTCAGGGTTTCAAAGAGTTTCGACCTTTTGATTTCGAAAGTTCAACACGAAAATGTCATTATTACGGACTTAAAGACCAGCATGCCACGCTGGCCACAAACGAGCATATAAACCACCATGACTCTACAGAACTCTTAGCCAATAATGCAAGAGCGAGTCCATGCCGACCCAATCGACGGAAAATCTCGTGTCCCTAGCCAGCATCATATCCACCCTTTCACATTCTCGCTTTAGATCGCCGCCTGATAAACGTATGGTAGATCGAACGGTACAAACCCATGGTTGATCTGGTTATAGCTTGCTCTCCAGGCCAAGAAAGGTAGAGTGAACCAACTATTGATTGGACTTGCTAACGAAAAAGCAAAGTGACAGTTCTGGAATTCACAACCAGTATTGAATCCATTCCGAAACCGAAAGACAACAATGTTCTACATTTGTTCTATGCAACATTCTTGTGCGGCTCTCCACAAAGCTCTGGCATTCCGAAACTCCTAGCTCGCTGCCAGAATACCACGTAACAGATAAACGCAAGTACATTTCCTTACCCAACCAACCATTTGATAACTCCAACTCCAAGCAGCAGCTAAACCCTAGCACAATACATCCCCTTCCCATTCTTACACACCGTCTGCTTAGCCTCCCACATATAAGTACTCTCCGCCGCCAAAAACCTCTGATTCAACGCCTTCAACATAACAAACAGAACCTCTCCCTGCACATACATAGTATCGATCTCCTGCAGAACCCGCCAGGACGGCCGAGACCGCATCCGCACATGGCCCGTCGTAGCACTAGGAGGTTGTCCGGGGCGCTCGTGGCAGTGTAGGCATTCGTTGCGGTGGAAGAATTCTTGGCGGTAGCGCTGGGATATCGTGGTGAAGATGTGGCGTTTTTGGGAATGCAGGGACATGAATTCTTGTGCGGACTCGGCGGAGTTGGCGTCGAATTTTGCTTGGATGTTGTATGCGAGGAGGTGTTCTTGGGGGTTGGGCATGTAGGGGGTGGTAGAAGGGTTGATGGGTGGTGGGTTGGACTGTTGGATAGGTGGTGGGGGTTGTGGATCTGCCATGATTGCTAGCTGGAGTGTTGATGGGGTTGAGCGGAGGGGAGAAGGGGGGGAGAAACGGGGCAGAAGATGGTTTATGTACCGCTCGAGACTTTGCGGATTCCATGCCTCAGTGACGTAGAAGTGACAGTGAATGCACGATTGTTGAAATGAGTCTGGTGGTCCATTTGTTAGAAAACAACATTCAATAGAAGAGGAACGCGTTGAATCTTGCCAATTTCTACCAAAGTGGTTCTAGCAGCCACCTAAATGCCTCGATGTTATATTGTTCTCTCATTCGATGTACCCATCAATCCATAACCCACTCATTATCAAGCTTCTGATGCCTATTGTTTTGTTTGGACACGAGACCTGGGTGACCAAGCATAATGCTATCCCGTATTATCATTCCATGTTGAAAGAAGGCTCCTACTTTAGCGTGGTAGGAGCAGGAATAAACATAAAGAGCTGTTTGCGGGGGGTAAGTAAGGAGCAGGATATCATTAGGTAGCATTGAGATGAATTCATCTATGCGGAAATACAAGGGGGGAAAAGCGTCGGTGGATGATGCTGGGGTTAGGAAGAGATGTGATGTGATGGGTGTGAGAAGGGGGAGATGTGGAATACTGGCAGGCAGTAGATCTTAAGCAGAAAGAGGAGGGGGAGGAGGGGATGGGATGGGATGGGTTGAGTGGTGAATATGGAGTTGGTATCGCATCCCACTTGGACGTTCCACTCTTTGGATCAAAGAGATACTGCCCAGTGCCCTCAGCCGTCTCGGCACCCTGCCCCGTAGAACACAAAAAGCTTTCTGAACCAAGGTATCTATTCATGCATCCATTCCGTAGGACCATCCCACCCCCTTTTGTATCACAGACACATATCAAATTCGAATCAAATCACCATGTCCAGCAGATATCGTGGTGGAATGCACTTAATTCTCTCTTGCTTTCATAACCGCGCTAGTAGCACCAAAGAGCCAAGTCAAGTAAGTATCAATCCCATTCCATGCTAGACCCAGAACCCCCGAATCGAAGACGAAAATAAGCATCAATCACCCTTTTTACATGACGACACCGGAGTTGCTTGCGATACGCTGGAAGGAGAGAAAGATACGTTAGCAAGTGTTGGAGGAATTGGAAAAGGTGTATGTAGGTGGGGGAGGGGAAAGAACTTACTGGCCATAGTTCAGCTGCCTCCTTTCCGACGGGTCCTGTGATGGCTGAGCCCTTCATCTCACCCTTTGGGTTGACGATCTGTTTGTATGAAATTAGCCATCCATATCCCCTTCACTGGCATATCTTGACATCGACTGTCCCCCAAATACCACCCATATCTCACACTCCACACTCCACACCAATTCCCCGAGTAGAAAAAAAATTAAACTCACCACACCAGCATTATCCTCAAAGTACAAGAAAACACCATCAGTACGTCTCCATGGCTTGCTCTGGCGCACAATAACAGCAGGCATGACTTTCTTCCTCAGCTCAGGCTTTCCCTTCTTGACAGTCGCCATGACCATATCGCCGACACCGCCGGCCGGGAGACGGTTCAGACGGGCACCGATACCCTTGACGGAGATGATGTAGAGATTGCGAGCGCCGCTGTTGTCGCAGCAGTTCATGACTGCGCCGCTGTTTGGGAGTTAGCGATGTGTTTTCCATGGAGGGGGAGATGGGAGGACGTACACTGGGAGACCGAGAGTCATCTTTAGCTTGCCGCCGGGGGCACCACGTCTAGAAGGGTATTCGAATCAGCAATCCGTTTCATTCCAATGTTCCAATGCGACCAAGCAATCCATTCTCCAAATCCGTATCCGTATCCCTCCTTCAATCCCCTCGTCTTTGCCATCTCTGCCATCCTCCTCTTCCTCTGCCTCCTCCTTTTCCTCCTCGCATCCTCGCGCACAAATCCCCTCTCCTTCATCTCCTTTCAACACACCTCCTCCCACCTCTTCCCACCCCAAAACCCTCATCCCCAGCTCTCCTCTCCAGTCCCCTCCATCTCAACAACCCTCGCACGCTCCAAAAAGAAACGATAGGAAAAGTGAACAACTCACGAGATCTTAGCCATTATTCCGTCGTTGAATCTTTGACTTGAGTATGTCGATCAAAGAAGTGCTTCGTTGCGCTGGTCGTCGGTGGATGTTGAAATTTCTGGTGTCGAAGGTCGAGGCAAAGATTTTGGCCCGTGGAGTGGAAACCCTAATCGCTTAAGCGAGCGCACTAAGAATATTGATGAAATTTCATCATCAACTCATTGACTCCTCTTCCCTTCTCTCTTCTCTCTTATTTCTTTCTTTTGATTCTTCTTTTTACTCTTACTTTTTATCTGAATAAAGTTGTGAATTATGGAACTTGATGGGTTTATAGCCATTTCAGGACATAGTGTGAAAATGAATCGAAGGGATTGCAAATCGCAAGTCATCAGAGATAACTCCTAAAGCATAATCTTTCCCGAGCTTTCCCATAAAATATTTTTCAGTTCAGATTAATTCAATTCATTCAATTCGCTATTTTCTGTGGTATACTATAGAGCATGACGAAAGAACATTGGCGTTTGCTTGAGATCATGAGTCTTGACGAAGAGCCAGAAACAACATTTAAATGGTCAGTGTCAGCTTGTAAGAATCTCGGAGATCGCATAGTTGCATAGCTCGTAACAAGCTAGAATGTAGTTCCTAAATCATCCTCTATGCAGATCAAAACCTGCGCAAGCCTCATGAAGAGATGAAGAGCGAAAAGCAACATCTTGGCCGCCTTCATCAGCAAAATTAAATCATGTAAATGCAACACCATTCTTCCAGCTTCCAGCTTCCCTGTTGCCGAACTCCCGGTACGCCCTGCTAAGTTGCCCTTCCAGTGCGTGAGTAGTACATTCGAATTTGAAACCTCAAACGGGACGCCGTGCTGGGTATTGACGCCGAGTTCTATAGGAATTGACCAATTTAGCCGTCAAGTCCTGTAGGAACAGTCTATTTCAGCCATCTTCATTCATGCTGTCAAGGTTCTCATTGCGCCATCTCGGTGGATGATTCACCAATGACATCCTTCCGCTCTGCTTCACCTTCTTGCTTGGGCACAACTATCTCTGGGACTGCAACAACAGGTTCAGAAACAATCACAGCCGGTGTTAAAGCTTCAGGCGTCGGTATAGCTGGGGTAACAGCCATTGCTGGTATAACTTCAGCCGCTGGTGCGTCGGTCATATCGACGTCATTATCAACAGTCTCGATTGTCGCTTTCGCAGATTGAGCAGGAGATGGTGCGTTGGACGGTCCGAGTTCTCCAGAATCAACACCGGCGACACCAAGCGTCTTCTTCTCCAATAATTCAGCGTTGATCTCAGCATTTGCCTCAGTCGCCAAGGCAGTAACAACATCATCAACTGGAGGCAGAACTTCAGGAGTAACGGCACCACTATCCATATCAACATCAGAAGCAGCAGCGTTGGGGTTTTGGAAATCCATAATGTTTCGTCGCTTGACCTGCCCATCCTGAGGATGAACACCGTTGGCACGTGACTCCTCCTCATCTTCGCTCTCGTCAAGTTCGTCATCTCGAGTGATGCGCTGGTCCCACCGGCGTTTGGTGTGGCGAGCATCCTTATTCTCATCATCGTCCAGATCATCAAGCTCGTCGTCGTCTTCATCAGCGCCTCCTGTCAGGGTAGTACGTGGAACTTCTGTCAGTTGAACAGATGGCGCATGAGCGGTCTTTTTCAGATTCTCGATGACTTGAATCTTGATCTTCTCCAGATAGTCTTTTGAGTTGGCATTTTCCATGTTGGAAGAACGAACATCAAGCTCGTAGTCGGGTCCATAGTACTAACTTTTGTTAGAATATGCACCTCACGTAATTCGGAGATAAGCTTACCTCGTAGTACTCATTAAAAGGAAGAACAGCACCCATCTCTTGGCCGACAAGAACACCGGTCTCGAAGGCCCAAGTACGAGCGACGTTGCGCATAGTGTAGCCACCGCCACCGAGGACAAGTGTTGGCATGCCGAAACCTTTGACGAATTTAACGCAGTTCGCGTGACCACGCATGCTGAGGTTGAAGCAGCCGAGACGGTCGCCCGACAAACTATCACCACCACATTGTAGCACGATGGCTTCTGGTTGATAGTAATCCATGACATTCTGGATGACAGGTTCGAAGATGGACTTGTAGGTAACATCATCAATGCCGTCGCGGAGGGGGAAGTTGACAGCGTAGTTCTTGCCTTGACCAACACCAATGTCGCGGAGCTCACCAGTGCCTGGAAAGTACTCTCCATACTTGTGGAACGAAACGGTCATGACACGGTCAGTGGTATAGAAAGCCTCCTCGACACCATCGCCATGATGAACATCAATGTCAATGTAGAGTACGCGCTTCTTGAAGCGAAGGAGCTCGATAATGCCCAAGACAATATCTGGAAGGCAGGTCAGGGTTTGCCCGGTTTGGGATAGCAGATGACTTACCGTTGACATAGCAGAAACCAGATGCCTCGCTCTTCTTTGCGTGATGAAGGCCACCAGCCCAATTGACAGCTATGTCGCACTTGCCGCGGTTGAGACGAGCTGCGCCTTCCATACTGCCACCAGCACTGATACCACAGAACTCGAACAGTCCGTCAAATACAGGGCAATCATCTCCGACGTTGTATTTGCCTTGTTCCTTTGCGAAGGAGTCCATATTGTCCGGGGTCACTTTCTGCAGGAAATCGATGTACTCGTCCGTGTGGAATTGGGTCATCTCATGACGAGTAGCAGGTTTTGCACGCTGGAGAATATGTTAGCAGATGGGTCGAGATATCTTGCGCTGTCTCTCGAGAGCGCCCAGAGGTCGGCTCACATAGATTTCCATCTTGGAGTACACTCCATAGTTCATAATCAAGCTGTGCGCCAACCGTATTCTGTGAGGCTTCATAGGATGGCCAGCAACGTAGGCATAATTCCCGACATCAGAGTCGTAGAAGTAGGCAACCCTCTTCTTACCACCGGAATTATTCATCGCAGGCGGGTCGATGGGCGCGAAGGTAGCCATCTCGAAGAGCTTCTGGTTGTAACCAGCTCACAGGATTTGAAGATTGAGGAACGAAGTGGGTGATGGGAAGACAGACAGATTGCGTGGTTAGGGAATCTATATGTAAAATTGTAGTTGTAGTTTGTACGAATGGTATGGTGTGCGGGGGACCGAGTGAGGTAATATGGAAAAGTCCCAGCACTGCAACTGAATCTCGAAGCTTCAACAGCAGCTGCACCTGCATACAATACAAAACTAGCGCCGGCCTTACCGCCGCCGACCGCCAGGGCAATACCTTGCTGAACTGACAACGGCAAAATCAATATCTTCTTATTGTGCGGAAAGAAGACAATAATAAACAGCGTTTATAGCATAAAAAGTGATAATACTCGTGAACTGACCATAACTGGCTTGATGGCAAGATCGTTCTTCTGAAAGAAAGCGGGGAAGAAGGATATCGAGATTGTAAAAGGGCGAGGCTGGATGCAAGGCTGAGATCACGTGCTGAGATCCGCCGCTAATCCCGAACAAGAATGGATTCCAGGCAAGCTGGATGCGCAAGCAAGCTGTTGGACTGAAGCTCATAAACATCAGAGCCGCAATCTTGGTTCAACTTGTAGCAACGACTTGAAATCCCACCACCACAACCACCACCATATCTCTCAACCCTCTACGCACTCCTCTCGACTCGACTATAATACACATACACTGCTCAAGATGGATAGATTAAATAGGATGCTGGCCTCTGCTGGAGGCATGGGAGGTCTCAACAGCGCCGCCCCAGGATCTGTAAGCTTTTCTGTCCCCATGCAGGCGTTTTCTCTGGATGAGGAATATAACGCTGACTCTTGATTTACCAGGATAACACAACCCTTATCGATAATTCCGAAACCGTCTATATCTCCTCCCTCGCCCTCCTGAAGATGTTGAGACATGGAAGAGCAGGAGTACCGATGGAAGTTATGGGTCTGATGTTGGGAGAATTCGTAGATGACTTCACAGTACGAGTGGTAGATGTGTTTGCTATGCCTCAAAGTGGTACCGGTGTCAGTGTCGAAGCTGTCGATCCAGTTTTCCAGACCAAGATGATGGACATGTTACGGCAAACAGGACGGTATTATCCCCAAACATCTATATTATTTCAAAGCTAATAATGTCCTCAATAGACCAGAGACAGTTGTCGGCTGGTACCATTCTCATCCTGGTTTCGGCTGCTGGCTTTCTTCCGTCGATATCAACACCCAACAATCCTTTGAACAACTGAACCCCCGCGCTGTCGCCGTAGTCGTGGACCCCATCCAATCCGTCAAGGGTAAAGTCGTAATCGACGCCTTCCGCCTCATCAACCCACAATCCCTCATGCTCGGTCAAGAACCCCGCCAATCCACCTCCAACTTGGGCCACCTCAACAAACCCTCCATCCAAGCCCTGATTCACGGCCTGAATCGCCACTACTACAGCATTGGCATCAACTACCGCAAATCCGCCCTCGAAGAAAACATGCTTATGAACCTACACAAGCAAGTCTGGACCGAGGGTCTACAAATGGACGATTTCCGCCTCGAGGGCACGCGCAACAAGGATCGATTACAGAAACTTGTCGGGCTGGCAGACGGCTATGAGAAGCGCGTCAAAGAGGAGACGGAGCTGACAAAAGACCAGCTGAAGACGAGATATGTGGGCAAGGTAGACCCGAAGAAGCATTTGGAGGATGTGGGGCAAAGGCTTATTGAAGATAACATTGTGTCGGTTTCGAGACAGATGATTGACAAGGAGGCGTCGGCGCCCAAGGAGAAGAGCGCGGCGAATGGGCATGCGAATGGTGATGCGATGGATGTGGAGGAGGAGTTGTGATGATCGAAATATGAACATTGAATTGTACAATAGGCGTTTGGCTTTTGGCCGAGCACGAGGATGCCGGATACTAGAAGCAATATCAGGCGTACTTTCCCAGTTCTTTTCATATATGCCCTTGTTTTCATGTTAAAGTTCTACTACAAACAATTTCAATTGAGTCACGGTCAATTCGACACGTCAAGTGATCTGCATCTCGACTGTCCTGTCCTCTCTGAATTCGAGTATGCCCAACAACGTCTAAAACCCCCAACCTGTCGCTTCCGAAAGAAACCCTCCCTTGAGACACAATCTCCAGGGGTTCCGCTACCCTTGCCTCCTAGATAGTCTTCCCACTCCACCCCACTCCCCTCTAGTACCTACCTTACTCTCTCATGGTATACACCATCATCATCACTCACCGCACATACCAGCACCAACATATCCTGCATCTCAGTCTGCCTCCAAAGTCTCAATTCGTCTCCCCCTTTCCAAGTCTAAACCCCAGAGCCTGATTATTTCTTCAAAATAGCTAAACTATGTACACATACATATCCACTCTCCGCTTCGGGATACACGTGCTTGTTGTACAGCCATGGTATGCGTAGTTTCGTGGATCGGAAAAGTGGCACTGAGTTAGGGTGTTGAGGGGAGGATGAGGGAGATATTCTGTGATGTAGGGAGAGATGCAGGGGGAGAGAGTAGAAAGAAGAGATTGAGAAATTGGAAGAGGGGAACTGTTGAGGAGGGTTTTTGGGTGTGGTTAACGCTGCTTTTTTATTTATTTGCTTCGACTTCTTTTGGGAGAGGATGGGGGAGGATAGGGGAAGGAGATGGTTGGGGAGCTGGGGTTGGATGAATGTGGATGTTGATGATAGCTAGGTCGAAAAAGATCCTGAAATCAACTTCTATCTGTAAAGACAGCTGAAATGGGATATTATATAAGCATGGCCATATCCAAACACATTAAACATTCGATATATAACAGCCAGTACGACATCGCTCTACTATCAAGCCCCAAAAACCTCCGCACTGCGGCACTTGCTATCCAACTCCTAACCCCACTCCTTCCCAAGATTCATTCACCCACAGCACCGATCCTCCATCCTTCACAGTGAATTACCTCTTACCCCGTCCCAAACAGGAAAGTTCCCGTCTTTGGTTGCACTTCGCATAAATCACCCACTTTTGCTAAAGGTTCCCCCCCCGTCTATTCACTTTCACATTTACATTCACCAAGTACCCGGGCCAGGGGTATGGTAGTGGGTATATATAATTGCATAAAAGGAATGCAAATCACATCAAATGTGTAATGGTGTACTGGTCTAGGGTTCTGAAAAAGCTAATCGTCAAGTTTGTTTGAGGGTGTCCTGGGTTAATATTCTTTTTTCTTTTTTTGCGGGTTCATTTGACATGCTGGGCCGCGCGCTTTGGATGGGTTACTTTTTTTTTGGACGTGGGAATAGATGAGCGGGTTAAGGAGTATGTGATGTCTGTTTTATGGTTTATCTGCTGGTCTTCTTTGTGAGGGGGGGTTTAATAATAGGTCTGGCAGAGTAAAGGAATTTTTGAATTTGCTGATACGGCCTTTGACTACTTATTGCATAGCTATGACTCAATTTCTTCGACCTCCTTCCCTCTTGAAGTTCACCCTTACCCTCTCTCCCATTTCACCACCGAGTTTGGGGTCTTTTGCCAGCAACAGAAACAGAGAAAAATCGACAGGTTCCCAGATGACCCCGCCATCAGTTCTTGCATCCGTATCCCTTTTGGTGGGTTGAGACTCCACATATCCTGCAATGTGAGTCGAGTCGAGATTCAAGTATAGTTTTCACATAAGCCATTTCGTTCTCGCGGCATACTTGTCTATGAGAAGAAAAAAGAAAGGCGTTCGATCAGCATTGGAAAAGCTTTTGCTATCGAGACATTTCGGAACTTCTGGTACAATAGTGCTAAATCGCAAGGTTCTATCTTGAAAAAGAAGCCTATGTATAATCTAAGACATCTGGTCGCTTTTATTCTTGCTCTTGTTCGGAGAAGTGGTTGGTTCATCTATGGGTGAGATTGTTCGATTATAAATAGAGGGGGGGTAGAAGGTGTGATATTCATAACTTGCTTCTATATCTGCTAAAGTTACGTGTGAAGTATATCTACCTACCTACGATTGACTATGATAGCAGTAAGAATAGCAGGAGCAACATAATATGATTTCGGCTTGACACCTCACCAGCAAGACCTGGTTTCATAAAAAGCGAGCATAAGCTCAGCGTTTACGCAAAAACTAGTGTTCATAGCAAGTCAATCGATCAAGTCATTTGCCTCATTGATAAATCATAAGGTATATATGTTGTTTGAAAGACGCAATCTTTCCACCTGGTTTTCTCGTATTCATTGATGAACTCACAGCAAGGTAGAGATTCCAGCTTCTAAACGCCCGGCATCCAACCATTCTTCCACCAACACGTTTCCAGATTTGACCAACGCTTGTAAAATCTTGAGCTTAGAAAATGGTTTATCTTGAGTTTGGTATAAATTTCAAAGAGCGCAGTACTACCGCTTATTAGTCCAGCTTTTAGACAAACATACTTCTAAACTTTGAAGCAGAAGGAAGCACACGTCACAAATGACGACTCCGTAATTGATCCAGTTCGAGCCACAGATAGGGGACAATTTGAAGGCAATGCGGGGCATCGGAAACTTGGCAACATAGGCACAAAATGTACAGGTATACTACGAACGTACAAGACTGTCGTTCCACGTAGTTTCTGGGGGGATTGAAAGAAACGCTTGAGAAAACAATTGTAAATATTGTAGAAATTAGATTACTTTCAATTTCTTCGTGACTTGCGAACTACCTGGGCGAGGATAACTTACCTACAGGTTCGAGATCCTCACTATCCGTAAATGATATCAAGTGTTCAAGTGAAGGTAAATTTTTAGAGAACTCTGGACATAGCAATCACGCTAAAGACTTGAGCTTGCCGCTACAGAAAAGGGGGCGGGAGATCGACATAAGGTGTGGCTGTGACACTGGCTGTGGCTGAACGAGGACAGCTGGCTCCCCAGATTCGAAACAACAACCCCCAACTTGATAACGACCTGAAGCTCACGGCATCGACTTGCTTTACACATCATACGAGGAGCTTCACTATTGACGGCGTCTTGGGCATAAGAAAACAGGTGGCAGCAACCTGCGATGTCCGGATACTGTAGCCTCGCCATCGACGCGTAAGCAACAGACTACGAGTTTCAATATTGCAACAGCGGGCGCTTCAACAACCTCCGACCGTCCCCGGATTACTTCAAATCCGCCAAAATGGTGGGAATGAATGTATGTTCCCTTTCCAATACTCCCAATACAGTGCAGCTATTCTAACCCTCATGATCAGCTCTTCCGGGTGTTGGGCGATCTGTCCCACTTCCTCTCGAAATGCATCCTCATCTACGCCATCCACCGCAACAAGAGCACCGAGGGTGTGTCCCTCATCACTCAAGGCCTTTACTGCCTCGTCTTCATAACCCGATACCTTGATGTGTTCATGGAACACTCGTTGTGGAACATTCTATTCAAGATCTTCTATATCCTGAGCTCGCTATACATCCTGTTCTTGATGCTGCGTGTGTATGCGCGGACACGGGAAAGGGAGAAGGCATGGCAACTTGGAGGAGTATCGTTTGTGGGCAGTGCTGTTCTTGCCCCGTTTGTCATGTTGATCTTTACGCGTAAGGTTGAATGGTCGTTTACGGAGGTATGTACCTACCCGCTCCCCACATCCCGTCTCAAGCTAATACTCCATACTCAGGTTTGCTGGACATTCTCCATCGTCCTCGAATCCACCTGCATTCTCCCACAACTCCTCTTACTCCGACAAACAACAGTGCCTACCGTCATCGATTCTTTCTACCTCGTAATGCTTGGCTCCTACCGCGGGTTCTACATCCTAAACTGGATATACCGCGAATTCGACGACAGTCACCGGAAACCCAATGCGCCATCCATCATCTTTGGTGTCATCCAGACAGCATTCTATGTCGACTTCTTCTGGGTGTATTACACACGACAGCGCGTGAAGCTCCGACATGGCGGTTTAGTCGATGCGGATGATATGCGAAGAGGCTGGTTGCTGCGGACTGTATTTGGGAATAAGACAATTGTAGGCAACATCGACGAAGACGAACATGCGCCAGCTCTAGGGGATGAGGAGGATGGCCATGCTAGACCGGATAATGGACCGAGGTCTACGAACTCAAAATGGGGTTCTAGAGGAATCAGCGTTTCTGCTGATGAGGGCGTGTTGGACGGGAACAACGAGATAAGAGTTGATCCGTTTACTGGGCAGGAGGAAGGAATTGTGGATGCGGCGGAGGATTTCGAGCCGGATGCTAAGATAAAGGATCCGGATGAGTTGGCCAAGATTTTGGATGATGATGAGGATGATAGTGATGATGGGGTTTTGCCTGGTGAGGGTTCGGCGGCGGTGGGCAATGGCTCGGAATGGAGAGATGGTAGTAAGTAGGATTTGTGGTTGTATTGTATCAAATTGCTCCGTTTACCGATGTTCATTATGCACAATGCCCAGCAGTACTGGCGCTCCCTGAAAATACCGGAACTTTGCTTTGTGTGCTCGTGCTCGTGCTTCATTAGCAAATCTACAAACACTCACCAAACCTGTTGGCTTTTTAAAAGCACTGTTACACAAGCAATCTAACAGTTCAGTGCGTTGTATCACAGGTGTTTCTCATGCGTAGAGTACAGTTTCAATATTGATATATTTGGTGGAGTAGTCTCTTGGTTAAACCAAGCCGACCTTGCTTTCTCTAAGAGGCTCTATCTATTACCATTCACAAAGGGACGGAGGGTCTGCGATAGAGGGGGAAGAAGCTTCTTTCCCGTTGGCAATGAACAAGCCGCATGCGGCCTAGCCTCCTTTCTGTGTTCGTCCGCCCTTTTGATAAGCCCCTTGCTTTTATTATAAGTGCTCCTTAGAGTAGAGTTTTAATGTTAATATATTTGATAGGGTAGTATTTTGGTTAAATGAAGCCGCTAGAGTAGTAGTAAGACTATTAGGCTGATTATAGAACAAAGCGAGTAATAAGGGGTTTAGGTGATTTATTTTCGGCTCGATCAGATCAATCCATTCTCGGAATGGATACCCTAGCAAGAGAGGAGGGACTCGAGGGAGCCTTTTTTTTCTTTACCGCCCGCTGCTTTCGTCCGCCCTTACAATAAACCCTCTTCCTCTTGTTCACCCACATGAAGTAGCGAAATTGGATCGCCCACACATGTTTACCAGTCTGTTTCCTCTGCATCCCATGGCAAGTCCTCGTCGCTGATTTTGAGGCAGAGAAAGTAGTCCTGTGTGTTAAGTGTCAGCGTTGAGGTGTGAAGAGAACTCGGGTGGATGAAAGAAGATTACGGCGTACCCGGTACATTCCTTCGCCGCTTCGATCAGCTTCTCTAGAGTCGAGTAGCAAGTTGTTCTTCATCAACGGCTCTATTGCACACACAAAATCACTACATACGTCGCTGTATATTGTCTGAATGACACCCTCATAGAGAGTCCTATAGTACCTAGGCAAGTGGAAATTGCGCTCCCCGGGAGCCAGACGTTCACAGCAATCTCGAGTTGCATCCAATTCTAGCTTCTGGAACGAACCTGAAGAGTTGGGTTCACCGCGTCAGTAATATTATACACCATCGATCGTGTTCCATAATGTTTCAAAAAGGAAAGTGGGTTCTGGAAAGAAATAATATTTGTTTGGAGAAAAAAGCTTCTTACCCACAAGGTATTCGCGATAATTCAGTGCCCAGTCAAGGGATTTAATGGTACTGTACTGTGTTTCAGACACCATATCCTTCAGAGTCGAGTGCGCAGCTGCCGCGATTCTCCGCAGCGACTCATCTTCAATCTCCTTGTACTGTGGCTGGCTCCAGGGACCCATGGTCTGAATTAGGCACTCTCGATACAGCACTGCGTTGCGAAGTTTGACAGCTGTCTTGATCAAGATGTGCGGCTCATGGTAGGTCGCCTCAATCAGGACAAGGTTCGTGTAGAATACAACATTTAGCGCTGAGGACAGGACAGGAAGTGCACAATAGTAGTCTGCGAGCTCGACGGCTAGGTAAAATAGGGTTGTCGAATCGATGCTGAGACTGCGTCCGTACATGGCTCTTAAGAGGATTTCGAAGGCGCGGATTTCGGACTCGATGTCTCCAGTGAACACACCTTCCTTGGAGCCGTTCAGCTACCAAAACTTTGCGTTAGCTCCATCTATCCATACGGCTTTGGGGTTTAAGGGATCGTAGAGGCCGTACCTTAGGAGCCGATGAGCAGACAAGCTGCCATGTTCCATCTTCGTCGATCTTGGTAACCCAGTCATACTTGAAAAGAGCAGCGGAGTGACCACTTGACGCAAGCTTGTCTGGAGAGTCGAGAAACTTGCAGAAAAATACCGATTTGAGCTTTAAAGCAGCCGAGTGGAGATGGAAGGGCTGATGGAATACTTTCAGGCATACGTCTGGTACTAAGCCTGGTCTTGTAAAGATAATAGGCGGTGCTTGAGGTTGGTCAACACCAACGTCTGCGAGTGTCTCTGTTCAACGGATATTAGCCGAAGCTACAGATATCTCGACCGAGCTTGAGAACACTATCACTTGAGGGAAATTGTTACAGAAAGATGCAAATGCAGTACTTGGTAGCTTACCTGACATGTTGGTACTTGTGCCTTTTCGTCGCGGTGCTCGTTAAAGTTGGGACTCGGATGAGAGTATGATCTGGAGAAAGCGATGGCAAAATAGATCATTGCAAACGATCATATTTATAAAGACTTACGGAGATACCTTAGATGGATTGAATGGTTGAATGTCTGCTGGGTGGGTAGAAAAGTCGCATGTGGTCACGTGACCATACCCCCCTTTTCAATTCCTTATACACAAACTCTATATTTTCACACCTGCACGCCATTGAATACGTCTCAATAGGAGTAAATAGGTCTAAGAGTACTTCCTGACATTCATGCACGAGATGAAAAACCAATGCTCTGGAAAGAATATCGCAAAAGTTGATTCACCCAAGCTAAGTGCTGTATCTTAGGCACGTGGCGCCTGCCTTTATTTACTGCGACTGAACCGCCGATTAAGAGGCTCTCACGCAACAAACCCAACCTACAACGAATTCTTCGCAATACCCGAGAACCAGAACAACGACAGGGTTGCGCAACATGGCAATATCCGCTACACCAGCGGCTGGCTCAATCTTGTCCTCGAATCCTCCTACCAACACTCCATCCTCTGCAAAATCCTCATCCACATCCTCTGGTGGCACATCGACTGCATCCTCTGCTACGTCGTATTCGAATACGATGGCAACCTTTTCCCTTACGACAAGTCCTTTCGTGGAATTATCTGGTGCCAAAGCATCCGAGAAAACTACCACATCAACCCCAAATCCAAGTGCTGCACAGCCAACGACACAATGGTTTGGGAGTGCGGCAGCAGCATCAGTGGGGGAGAAGAGTACCTCCGCAAACGTGCTATTCAATGGTACGGGAAGTCGACCATCTGTGTTCGCTACGGACAACGCCTCTTCAGCATCGTTGGATGGTATTCGTCAGACGGGTGGAATATTTGGCACCACTGCACCTTCATCTACCAGCGGTACTTCAAAAGCTGGACTGTTTGCCAATGCTGCACAGCCTCACCGTCCAACTACTTTCCTAAAGGATAATCCAACCTCATCCAGCGCTCCAGGCTTGTCTGGAAGTGCCCTTGGTTCAACATCCGGAGTACCAGCTTGGCGTTTATTTGACAAGCCAACAACGTCTGGTACAGGGGCACTCTTTAGTCGCCTGACTACTCCATCTACAACTAAACCTTCAGGTGACTTAGTCGACCAGTCTACAGATCGTACAATACCTGCAACAATCGCTTCCGGTACTCCCTTTCCGAACATTTCCTCTACGACATTGGCATCCACCACTCCAACGAATGGCTCTGCGAAAGGACCATTGAACGGCGTAGGAGCACCATCATACATACCGGCGGGAGATTTGCGGGCTCCTCGGCCGCTGATGTCGTGCTATAAGGTGGTCATGACACCCCGTGGTCTACAACCCGACATGATTGTTCGCGTATTTCGCTGGGAGTTCCATGTTCATTCAATTATAATGAAGAGCCATTCAGCATTCTTCCGGAAATCTCTGGACTCACCCGATCAACCCGCATTAAAGCCTTCTATTTTTACGGTCTTTAAATATGAGTGGGATACACACGTTGGAAAAGATGGGAATTGGTCTCTTATATGTTACTCAAAGCTACCGGTACGTCTTGGCTCGGGAATATCTGTTGAGCCAATGATCTAACTTTTGACAGGACACAGCAGACTACGACAAAATTAAAGCTACTATCGATGTCAACGCGGAGTGTCTTGCTTTTCACAACTTAATGCGGGCATTCCATAGTGAGCCTCTTTGTCTTTGCTCGATAGAGCAACTTGATCGAGTCACCAGGCTCGCAAGCTCTTATCGAGCTCTTCCTATACTTTCTGGTGCATTATCCGCAAAACTTCTCGATTCGCCTGCTCTAACTTCAGGCATTGCCGCTGAGCCGTTCCGCCTTCTACAGATCGCAACAAAGCTCCGCAACTCAATACTCTTTCGGGAATGTGTTATACATCTGCTCAATCCATTCCACAATCCCTCTTACAAGGCGACTGCTATGTGGGATGACCAAGATCATGCTGGTCTTAAGAAACTCTTCGATTTTGTATACACCGACATCTGGGCACAAATCGCAAAGATTGAGCATGCACTGTTGACGGCAGAAGGAGCTACGCAGGCCGCGTATTCAGCGGCAGCAAAAACGGCCGCGACTTCATGCAAGACTGTTGATGACAGTGCAAACTCGGTCGTGAACCTTCCAGAATATTATAGACAATTGTACGAGTGTCGTCAAGTGTCTGCGTCGTTCAGAAATCTTATAAAACCGTTGTTGAAGAACAACTTGAAACTCGATTCGGGGGACGCTCAAGCAGGGGACGGCGGCAAGTACAGGACCTATTTTTTGTGTGTGAGTATTGACGACGAGGACTTACCATGGGATGTGAACAAGAGAGACTGGTCGGGTTGAGTGTTGCTTGTTTGTTTTAGCAGGAGTTATTTATTATAGCTAAGCAGGCACTATTACACGAGAAAGACATAATGTTGAATATATTGAGTACATGTCCCACAGACTTCATACTTCGAAAATGCAGTAAGTGAGTAAGCTCGAGAGTAATGATAACAACACTTCAGTTCCATGCGAGACAAAATGAGAACGGCGAGTTAAGCCAAAGGATCAGGGGCAGTCTTGGTCACATGATCAGGTATTAAGCGAGTTGCCCCTTTCTTCCGCCATGCACTTTTGGCAACCACCTCTTTCTTTTTCTTCCACATTCTTTCTTTCACAACCTTTTCTGCATCTACAAGACCGCAGTGCCCGTTACTTGGTGTTCTTTCAACAGCATCCTGGATTCTTCGGATTTAATCGAGAACACTCTCATCCTCTGGATTCACTCAAGAGCTGGGTATCAGATATTCTTTCGTGACATCGCAGTCAGATCGTTTAGCGTTGGATTTTTCGAGAGTTATCTTCTAATTTTCTCTTTTACAACTTCTTTGTCATCTGCAAGACCACAACCTCCGTTGCACTTGTCTTCTTCCGCACCGGAATCCTCCATTCGATCGAGAATTCTCTCGTCCAAATTCACCTAGATCTCGCCATTCGATCTGACGAATGATTCCGAACTACATTACCTCCTTACCTTTGGCTTTCGCAAAACTCATCTTTTGACCAACGGCATCTTCAACCAACGCCATCTTGAGGTTCATCAAGCACGTCAACCTCTTAGACCCCCTACAATTTTCCCATCAAGGAAAATGGCAACTCCAATCCCCATTGTCTTCACGGCTCCTGGCCTCGGCCCCGATATGAGCATTGAGGTCTTCAAGCAGATCTTCCATGTCAACTCTATGGTCCTAAAGATCCACTCTGAGTACTTCCGCAACTACTTGGATTCACCAGATAAATCTCCTGCCAGCTCCGTCTCGGGAAGTTTCAAGTACGAATGGGTTACGCAGGTTGATGAGGACGGAACGGGATGGTCTTTGACTGCCAAGGAAAATTACAAGGTACGTGTAACATGTGACAAAGGTCCAAGATACATTCCCTCGGCATGACGCAGGCTAACTAGTTTTTTTGAAAAGTCCAGTCCAAAGTACAAGCCATTCGCCGGAAACCCCCAATCGCAGGTTGAAGCTTTCAATACAATTATTTCCGCACTTCATAACTGGCCTATCGACATCAAGACTTCCTATCAATTGTGTCTAGTAGCTGAGTTTGCGGACTTTTACCGAGTTCTTCCTTTGATGTCAAATGCCCTCCATGGGGTCTTCTTTGAAAACCACGAGTTGATCAAGTCTATCCCCACAGACTGCGTTGCTTTGATCCAGGCTGCATACAAGTTGCGAAATAAGCTCCTGTTTCGGGAGTGTTTCATTCATGTGATGGGCCCTTGGACCCATCCGAGATCTGAGCTTTTGCAGGAGAAGAAGCTGAGGGACCTTGCTGCTGCAACTTATGCTAAGATTACAGCGCAGATTGCAGCTATCCAGTACCAATGCCTTATTATGACCAGCACTCCTCCTACAGGTGAGGGACGGAGGCGGCAGGATCTGGGTCGTGAATTTGGCAATATGATCATGAGACCACTTCTTGATTTTCAAGATCCGGTGGTGGAGGATGAACAACTGATTGTCCCTGCCTACTACAGAAAGTTGCATAACCTGGGCGACGTCGAGTCTAACTTGCTTTTGAAGAAACTGAAGGCGCTTCTAAACCCATTCATCAAGAACTTTCTGGTGTTGGACAGAAGCGGCGTCGGCGCTGGAGAAGGCCCTTACAAGAATTCATTTCTGTGTTTCGAACTTTCCGACCAAGAGCTACCATGGGATATCAAGCAGAGAGTCTGGTAGTATTACTACAGCCTCCTTTGTATGATGGTGGGGAGACGTAGGAGTGGGATATATGGTGTTTCAATGATTCTTTAGATGCGACTGCTGGAATTGCAGGGACTGGGCTAGTATTAAGGTCTTCACTTGAATCATCTCACGACAATGAGTGATCAACTGGGAATGTCAGAAGGTTCATAAGGATCCCCGGTACTTTATGATTAGACCTTTCTCCTGACAAACCGAACATAATTGTTTGTCATTTCTAGTTCCCGTGAGTGTTAGTAAATGGCTGAGAGTTACCTAGGTAATATTTTCGATTTTCAGTTGAAAGGAACGCACCAGCCCATTCACCTTACATATGTAGAAGTCACTGGAACCCACCTCAGGCATACTATGCAACATGTCGACTTGAGTGCCTCCAAGTCTTCTCCACACAAAGTACCATATCCCCCAAAATGACTTTGTACACGTCCCCAATCCGTGGCAGGCCAATCACTTACCCGCTCCTTGACACTACGCCAGACGTACATCTTCGAGTCTTCTACCAAGACTTCTACGTCCACTCAAGCATCCTAAAGAAGCACTCAGCCTTCTTCCGCGCGTTTCTCGATTCACCAGACAAAAAATCAACCGGGACATCCAAAAATACCCAGTACAAGTACGACTGGGTCTCCCACGTCGACAAAGACGGGACTTGGGCTCTGATCTGCTCTACCAAGCTAAAGGTATTCCCTCCTTTGTTTCCCAAAGTCCAATAGTTAACTAACACTCCCAGGCCAACGAAGAACAGTTCGACTTCTGGGGCGACCAAAATGTCGAAATCAAATCCTTCAACATCCTTCTCAACTCCTTCTACGGCTACCACCTGCGCATCCATTCAATCCCAAAGCTCAACCACATAATCGGACTTGCAGACTACTATCGCGCCTTGCCTCAATTCTCCGCCGCCTTCACTGAGGCTTTGGAGCTCGGCACATGTGGGGGGATCCTAGATGGCATGGTCGCGAACTGCGCCGAACTCCTCGAGACAGCCGCAAAGCTACGATGCGCGCCTCTCTTCAGAGATTGCCTCATTCTCTGTATGGGACCCGCCAATAAGCCACGCGGTAATGAGATAAAATCTCGACCGCTTCGACTCTTAGCACTAGCAGAGTGCCAAAAGATAGGTGAACGCATGAAGTTGGATCGAGAAATACAATTGAGATTTCTGGCAAGGAATCCACAGATATCTCAACCAAGGAATCAACAGATATCTCAAACAAGGACTTTACAGATATCTCAAACAAGGACTGTACAGATATCTCAAACAAGGACTGTACAGATATCTCAAACAAGGACTTTACAGATATCTCAAACAAGGAAAACATATCGTTTCTCTCCAGAAGCCTATAGAGCAACAGCTTTATTATGTGTTACGCCTGGCGTTCGGTATGTCGAAGAGTCGATTCGTCATAAGATTTGGTTGGGTAGGAATAATCTGGTCTTGATACCGGAGAAGGTTCACTTTTTGAGGAATCACTTTCTTTGTACTGAGATTAGTGATGAGGATTTGCCGTGGGATGTTGACGAGAAGGAGTGGTGATCAGCAAGTCTAGAAATGGAATGCTGAATGTTTCGATATTAGACAGTATATACTATCAAGCAGGCTAAACTGCGTAGTGTCATCCGGCAAATTGCTGGATCCGTGTAGATAAGACACATATCAGAAGCCATGCAAAAGTCTTAACATTCTTGTCACATTGATCTGGCTTCTTTGAGCTCTAGTATAAACAATGTGAAACTACCACCGTATAAACCCCTGAGATACAGGCAGCAGAAGATGCGTGAGTGACTGTCAAGCCGTCATCTCGCTCAAATTATGTCGCTTTGGATACAAGAGGACTTCCCATCAGCCCGAGCACTTCAGTTCTACATCATTCTTCCTGACTAAAGTTCCCGAAGAACGGACAGCGGAAAAGCCAAAGATTCGACACGCTTTTTACTCACAAAGCTAAAATAACCTCAATGCCGCCACTCCACTACGCTCTTTACCGAGAAGAGAGTAAACGTGCCAAACACAACATGGCACCATCTGGAATGGTAACTTCCTCGCCTCCCATCATATTTAACAGCCGCAGTGTCGGTCCCGATATTCTACTGGAGGTTAATGACGCCAAGTCTAACCGGATGGTATATCGCTCAAAGAATATATCAAAGTCGCGCAGCAACAGAAAGCCCATACCCAATACTCCGATATTGTTTCGTAATATCTCCCCCTCGATCCTCCAGCCTCGCCAAAACAATATCTGTCAATTCCTCATATGTCCCCGCGAGGACAGCCTGCTCGAACCCAGGAGGATATACGCCCGCGATACCCCAGTCAATCATCCATACATTGCTTTGCGCATCGAGAATGAGATTTCGTGATGCGATATCCTGATGAGTAAGAACCAGCCTATCGAATTTGAACCTCGTTGCATCTGGCGGCAGTTGTTGGTATTGTATACAAATGTCAATCTTGTGGTTATACCAGTTTTCAAGGTCTTGCATGGTCGCATAGGGACCAGCACCATCTTCTGTAAACCAGGGGCCTTCAAATTTCTCGTCTGCAGTAGCTCCGACAGGTCCTGATGGGAGCTCGAGGGTTGTTGATTGCATGTTATTGATGATGGTAACAACTTGGCTTGTTACCGATTCTCGTTGACTCATATCCGAAACTGTCGCAACACTCTTCGACCGTTGGGTCCCGAAATATAATCCATCACGATAAAGAAACCCTTCACCTTGCCCATCCCACCGATGGCGGGAATGTCGGCGGTGAAGCTGCGATGGACCTTGGGCACAGGTAAATGCAATGAATCTGCAGCAAATATCATGTTTCGCGCCTCACTCGGAGATACACGTCGACCCCCCTTCAGGGCAAGGTATTTGGAGAGGCGTACGATGGTGACTGCGCCGTACTGATGAAGTTTCGGGGCGGTGGATAACATGTCTGTTAGCTCTTGATCGGATACTGAAGATAGTTCCCGCCCGTCCAGCGGAAACAGAATAATTTCATCTCTCGCTTCGGGCTAAGGAAACAAGTTAATATGCTGAAGTCGAGGTTTGCGGGTTCTACCTACATCGCTAAAAGCCTTCCCAGATCCATCACCGTTGGATGATTGGTGAACTTGAGGGGCTGCTTGTGATTGAGTCCTAGTGGCACTCTTTGTACCTTTTGAGTTCTTGGAGAACGACGTACCCATTTTTGAACATAAATAGATTAGTGCAGCGATATTTCTGTACATGTGAGAGTGATGTTGGTACCTTGACCTGCACCCCAGGAAAACCATCCCTAGCTGAGTCATCACTTTAGCGCGGGGCTCAGCCAATTTTGAGAACGGGGTTGATGAAGAAGAGACAGATATGAATCTGCCGTTGGAACATCTGCTGGAGGTCTTGTCTTGGAGAATCTGGTCAAGATAGATCGACAGGCAGGTACTCGACGGCGTCATTTGAATTAATTCGAAGAGTTGAAAGTCGCCATTTCATTCCTGTAAGTATCCATTGAGAAACGAAAGAACAGAAATAAGCTATAGACTTGCACAGAAGCAAAAGTGTCTCACTTCGAAAGGGACTTCCTGAAAACTCTGCTGATCTTGCTCAACTGCAATTTTCCAGCTTTGTGAAGAGCATATCCCTGGTCACCTTTGGTTCACCAGTCTGTCTCATTTGTATTCCAAGGAAATTCATAGTCATCGTTATCGGTGTGTATCATGAGAAAATAGTCCTCGAATCCATCTTGTCCAACATTCGCGCGCTTATTCAAAAGCAGGTGGTTGATGAGTAAAGGCGATATACACGCGTAAGCCTGCCTGCCAACATGGGACTTCATGGTTTTAAAATATCCAAGATAAAAGTAGTAGAGAGGCAGTTGGACGAAGTCTCTGGCTCCAGTCGCTCGAGCCTTATTTGCAGCAGAGATAAGCTCCAGTCCAATTTTCTCGGCTTCCATTCGCATATTAGAGTTAGCATCGGGCGCAGTGGATGCATAGTTGAGCAGTTTATACTGAACAGAATCAAGCCTCGTACAGACCGTGGTTCGAGCTGCTTTCGCAACTGCAAATATCTTGGGGTGATTTTTAAGGCCTCCTTTATCGAAAGTCGGTTTGCTCCACGGTCCAAGGGAAAGTATGAGGCTATCTTTGAAGATTTTCTTGTTTCTCAGCTTCGTAGCTACAATGAGTCCCCTACAAGGTTCTTTCTTGAGCTCCTGTCCTAGGTTCGAGTTGTCTAGTAGCCCCGCATCCACTGCCAGAGATACCATTCGAAGCGCACCATAGTAATCTGCCATCGCAGTCACATTCTCTATTTTGCCGAGTGTCGCGGAAGCATATGGCTCGTTCTCACTATAGATTGCTTTGAGCATTGTCTCAAAGGTGTTCTTCTCAGTTATCTGTTGGCCTTTGTACTGGGACATTTGTTGTCTTTCTGCCTTGACGAGGGGATCAGCATTAAATTTCAAAAGGCCGAGTAATGAGCGTACTAGAGCCTTGCTTTTCTCCACCAAATACCATCCAGTTCCATCATCATCGACCTGCGTGACCCATTCATACCGGAAGCGTTCCCCACTTGCCAATTGTGCTTCTCTGCAAGTAGCACACGTCACTATAGAGCCACAAGCTGAACACTCAGCAGCATTGGCATGAGCTTTATCTGCGGAGTCGAGGAAATTGCGGAAAAAGGCCGAATGCAGCTTTAAGACGACAGAGTGGACGTGGAATTCCCAGTCTTGAAAGACCTTGATGCGGACGTCAGGGACCAGTTTGGGAGAAGCGAATATGATGACCGGGTTGGCGACCTTTTGCTTCTTAACAGCGGACTGCGCAGCCATCTTGCTCTTTGGTGAGATATGCAATGGGATGAGGTTGGTAGATACCAGGTAGTTATATAGCTTTGGAGGAGACAGTGTGGAGATGCGGAAGTTTGAGTTCGTGTATATAAGACAGAAAAAAAGAAGGTGTCGGATGAGGTCTTATAACGAGCGAAGTTGTGATATACTGCTACCCCAGAATCAGCATTAGACATCTTTAACGTGGAGATGCGGAATTGTTCTACGGGTTTGGTGGAACTTTCGTTATATAACGATGATTTATGCATAAGTTCTCAAGATTTGGTTGAACGCTAGGTAGAAGAGGTAAGAAAAGTTATATCGAATGTTGTGGTAAATGGCGCTAGTGCTGTGAGGTTACACTGCTGAGTCAGCATCGGATACTTCGACGACCTCACCTCACCTCACCTCACTCTCCTCATCAGCAACAAATTCCACATCCACCATGCCACTCCCATACTGGACCATCGGCTGCATATACGGTGCCACCTCCGTAACCCTCGGGGCCTTCGGTGCGCATGGCCTGAAGAAACGCATCGCAGATCCATCCCGAATCGCCAACTGGAACACAGCGGCTCATTACCAAGTACCTCTCCCCGCTTGCTTCATTTTGTATATGCCGTGCATGATGTGCTAATTGCTCTTTAGCTCATCCACTCCGGCGTTCTCCTCCTGACCACTGCGGTCGCCCCGAAGAATACTCTTGCAGCTGGTTTGTTGGTAGCGGGTATGACGATGTTCAGTGGCAGCATATACCTTCTTGTGTTAGATCCGCAGAGATTCAAGTTCTTGGGTCCTGTTACGCCACTGGGTGGACTGTGTTTGATCGGGGGATGGGCAGCGATGGCGTTCGGGAAGAGAATCCCATTCCCACGATGATTGGGTTCGGGTTATTCGGGATAGGAAATATTATCGAGGATGAAGATGAATGGCGTACCGGTGGGTTTGAGGCTTACATTGTCATCCTCTCTAGTTGAGAAGGATGATTCGCACTGGGAAAGGAAGTGTGGTATTGCTTGTAAGATATGTGGCAGTGTCTTGCGTTTTTGCCTTGGTCTTTAAAAAGCGGAAGCCCTCCCTCATTCATCTTCTATATTCTCTATTTGGACCCGCTTTCTCTCTCTCGAAAACAGTAAGCTTAAGCAAGTAACCCTCAATTGTGTAGAACTATACAGCTGGAGCTGTTTGGCCAACCACTGGTAACCACTGGTGAGGCTTTAACGGCACACAAAGACATTTTTAGACTGCACTGGAGTGAGTTTGTATTGAATCGTTCATGGATCACTTCCCAGAATTCCTCAGAGGTTGATTGCGATGAAAACTGTACTGCAATGAAGTTTCCTGGCATAGCTCTTGTTATCGAAAGGCGTGCGGCAAACGATTCACTTCGTCTAGGTAGTTCTGGGTTCTACTCGGGTATAGTCCGGTCAAAGGCATTCACAACCAGAATCTAGTCTTCCTAAGATACCATCAACTTCGCAACCTCAACAGCTTACCCACAAAGCCAATCTGCATCAATCGTGGCACGATGGCGACACCTCTACTTGCGAAGGAGACAACGAACCTCGCCCACGATCCATACATCTTCAAGTGTCCCACCTCGGCGCCCGATGTCCGAATCAAGTTATTTAACGAGTACGAAGTCCACGCTCATTCCGTGATCCTGAAGATGAATTCGGCTTTCTTCCGCAAGTTTCTCGACCCAAAGAACAAAGAAGGAGCAGAAGCAGATTACGTTGCTGGCAAAATCAGCTTTCAGTACGAATGGATATCCCAGGTAGACGGCGATGGAAAGGACTGGCATTTGATCTGCGCATCTAGGAATGCGGTAAGCAGAAATCTCACTCTCGAATCGGAAATCATCGGCATGAAACTTATACCAAAGTGGACAGGAGCCCGAAGCAGCTATTTCTTACGAAGGCATCGATAGCTGGCATGAGAAGAACGCTTTGCTCAACCTCCTACGAGCCTGTTACCGTAATCCCCTCCAGATCTACAACACGAAAGACTTGCGCGCCTTGACGAAAGTGGCCGACTACTATTGCGCCCTTAAAGTTGTATCGTATGCCCTAGATGCAAACCTTCTAGGCAACACCTATTTTGCGGACTCAGGTAACCTTCAATACAATGCTCCGCAGCTTCTCGACGTTGCGGCCAAGCTCAGGAATGCAAGTCTGTTCAAAGAGATGGTAATACACTGCGCTGGTTCATGGTCGAAGCCTGCGCATAAGTTCACGTACGCGAATGGCACACACAAGAATATCGTGGAGAGAGTACACGACAGGCTCTGCGCAAAAGTGGGCCGGACTCTTTGGTTCATGGAGCAGGATCTAGGCACCGAAACCGTTATTAAGGATGGTAACAACGCAATCCTACAGAGAGAAAAGAAGATGCGCCAGTGCATGCAAGATATCAGGAATGATCTTAAACGTCGAACCAAAAAGCCATATCATATTGTTTCAGTCCCCAAATATTTCCGCAAATTATCTGAAAGTCCATATGGCTCATCGGATCAGGGAGAAACCTCTTTTGATGACTATATTTCGGAAGAATTGAAGAACAATCTCGCTCTGGGTCGCACTGCCGTTTCTGGAGTGGGTGATTTCGAAGATTGCTTTCTCTGCGCGGAAGTCTTTGATAGCTCTCTCCCGTGGGACACGGAAGACATGAACACAGATTGGTGACAGATGAATGGATTGAACCAAGGTATGTGACAACATTCAGGTGAAAGAGAGAAGCTTTACTAATAAATGCTGCAGAAGTTGACGCGATGCATGTTGATGAGAATGTATTAAGCGTGGACAAGACTCCCAAGATTCATTTGTAGTACTTGAGTCACAATACTGGCTAACTACATACGATGACTTCTCAATATCAGCCCTTCCCTGTATGGTCTCTCTTTTCTTGTAAAGTTGACTTTAATCACGTGCATCAAGTATTTTCATGTTTTAAAGTGCTACCCAATTGATCTTAGAAACTTACAAGAGTGCTTTGGTCTAGATTAGTTTTGAGTTCCTATAATTGTCTGATTGAATTGGACGGTTGCACGAATTGCTCAGATCACGCTCGCATAATCTTGGTGAATGAAGTATGTCCTGACGTCGGCTTCTCCAGCTATATTCTTTTCTCCACCTCCCGATTGCATTCTGAACTCTCCATCTCTCAACAACGCACCTCAAAGCACCAGATTCAAGCTGCGCAACCATGGCACAGCCCGAGTTTAAGAAGCAAAAGATCATTCATGCTCCCATCATCTTCAAGTCTCGCATCGGACAACCAGATGTGCGATTCAAGGTCTTTGGTGATTATGAATTTCACGCTCACTCTTGGGTCTTAAAGGAGCACTCGCAGTTCTTCTTGAAGTTTCTCGATCCCATCAACAAGGAAGCCGTGGACGCTCATGCAGTTCCAAATTCGAGAATGAATCAGATGTCAGGCAAAGCGGGCCAATTTCAGCATGAATGGGTCTCGAAGATTGATGATGATCAAAAGAGCTGGCATACAATTGCCGCTTCTGCCGTTACTGTATGCAATTTGCCTCCCGATACATAGAGCCACGCTGACGGGCTTTTAGCCTGAAGAACAAGCTCCATTTGGCTCGGCTGATCAGCAAAAGCACCAAGTGAAGGCTTTTAAGAATTTACTAGGGGCTTTCTACCAACGACCCTTCAGAATTGAAGACTACAAAGACCTGAACACTTTGACTGAGCTGGCAGATTACTACTGTGCCCTCCGAGTCGTATCCCTTACACTAGATGCGACCTTTCTGCACAGCAAGTATTTGAAGAATATCCTCCCACCTGATGCGCTCAAGTTGCTTGATGCGGCAGCTCAACTTAGGAATGCGACTTTGTTCAAGGACTGCGTGATCCTTTCTATTGGACCATGGCCGTTTCCTGTTTTCAAAGATAGGAGTATCCCAATTGCGCCTAAAATCCTGAAGGTTCTCATTAGGGCATTCATCTTTCTAGGAGCGGAGATTGCGGGCACTGAGTGGAGATTGAATAACAGAGTAAGGCCAGACGGCGATGAAAGCATCTCCGAGGCCAAGACGAAGAAAAAAATGAAGGCGACTATAGAAGAACAGAAAGAGATGAGCTTCACACTCTCGGATACACTCTCGGATTATAATTTCAATGTAGTCAGGTAAGTAACCCACAACCACCTTAGACCACTCCATAGAATATTGGCTCATCTCCCGGGCAACCTTTCTGTTCTAACTCTAAGTTGTTATCACCTTGGGATATTGACTAAGATCTTTACATTAAGGTATTATCTAGGACTGAGTGCAAGTGGTCACGCCCCGTCGAAGCCAGGCTCCGTAGGTTTCAACTGGTGCATTAACGGGCTCTTGGACAATAAGATGTCTTTGGACCGGGAAGCAGTATCCGGAAAGGGAGACTTCGATGCTCACTTCTTGGGCAAAGGGATTGACGACGACGATCTCCCCTTGGATGTCAATGACACATCGGACTGGTAAACGCGAACCACTGTGGATATCCCACTACCATAGATATCGAGGTATGTCTTGCTATTCTGTCGCAAAGGACCTACTAATCATACCAGACATCAACTTTGTTTCTCGCCGTACCGAAGTAACTACCTTTCGACAGAAGCACAAAAGAAGACCCTCCAGCAGCCTAGAGGAATGGAGACTGATGAAGAAACGATTGGGATCAAAGCTTCCTTCAGAATAGCTTTCCAATCATTCTTATGGGGCATTTGCATTTGCATTCGTCCGATTTACCCAAGTTGCCATTGTGAGACCTAGCATCAGATTACAATAAATGAATAAAATCGCAGACCCAACCAACCTCCAAATGCTTTCTTCCCCGTGGTTGCATCATTCAATGACTCTCAGGGTTCAAAGGCAGCTCACTTTCAAAGCAGGTCTCAATTTTCCCTCGCTTGATGTCCGCTTCACTTGAGTTCCATAATCATTCAAGGCTGCTAAGCACTAGCACAGGTGCGACATGATGCCTTGGCTTACACACCTTCAGAACTGTAGGATATACTTACCAATGCAACCTCGAATAGAAGCTAGTTCTCTGAAAAAAGAACAGTACTTCATGGATGACAGCGCTGTAACTTTTATGTATAATAGGAATAAAAAGTTGAACAAGACTTCTGAGACTTGGGCACCTGGCGCCTCGGTACTATTCTTAGGGTCAGCGGGTAGATATTCCACCTAAGGATAGAGAGGGGGGAATAAGGGGAGGGGGAAGCGGTTACCCGAAGATTCAGGGTATTAGGAGAGTTTTGAACCCCCCAGAAAATAGTTGAGGAGCACCGGGTACAGAATATCTGGTCCGGCTTATCCTACATTTTCCCAGCTGGTAGGGCTACGTATACCCTCACTTTTGTGCCATTCAAGCCTTAGGCTTCAATATCTGGATTCCTCAGAAAATCTGGGGAAAATCCTGCTATCCTACCCAACCCGTTAATAATCCCTACGGGTGATATTGTATACCTACCCAATGCCCAAGTCTAAAAGAGGTCAAGTGTCGCGGCGGACTTCGGGACCTGAAATAATATTTCACCAACAACAAGCAACACTTTCACGCATTTCAAGACTTGCACTCACACGGTGTTATATAAACAATATAATCGCCTCCAAGCAACTGATTGATTCCGAAGCAACTAAACTAGAAGTGTCCTAACGACTTGGTCGCTGGCAACTACCAAGCTGAGAATTCCTCCACTACCAGTCATTGATATTGCAAACCCCAGAACAGAAGGCCCAATTCCAAGCAGAAAACCCCCCCAGTCAAACTCTGCATCCCTCCAGGAAGCAGCTTGCTCGCTAGACTAGCTTTGGATGTCGTAGGCAAAGCAGGAGAAGGACAACCACCAGTGGGGCTTTTGGGGTATACCGAACAGGTGGCCGCAGCCGTCATGGCTGATGACATGCTAGATGCTTGGCCTTCGTCGATATTGATGGCGCATGGGTTGGCTGGCGGACGTTGCTCCGAAACAACAGCGCAAACATTGCGGTAACCGTACTCGTAAGCTTCTAGATCTGGCGTTGTTCCCGTGACATTGTAGGTGAGTGTTTGGTCAGGGCACGTATCAGAGCCAGTGACAAGGCTTGGCTGTTGTGTCCCGTTCTTCAACGAAACCGAGAAATTGGTGTTGTTGGAGCCTCCGCTCGTCCCCCTTGAGCCAGACCACCCAGAACAGTTGCTAGATAAGACCGTCCAACGAAGGGAGTAGACACCTTCGGTGTTCAATTTGTTCGTGCCCAGAATGACAAAGTAGGGGTTGGTCGAAAAGTTGGCAAATGTCAGGTCGATCGTACCGCTATCACGCCAGTCTTCGGAGGTTCCGGCCATTTTGAAAGCCCAGTCGATAGCCATCGTAAGCCCTACTGCAGCCTTGGGATTCTGGATTGCAAAAACGATGGGCATAAGGGGTGCCGGGGCGTACGTTTCATTGCGCGGAAAAACGACGTCAAATTCGACTACAGCTGGATACTGTTGCGTCGTGGAGTCTTGCACCAGTATGAGGAGGAGCATTAAACTCAAGAGAAATTCATAAGCGGCGAGCATGGTTGACTTTGCAGATGGACGTGCTTTGGCGAGCAGTTTGGAGAATGCAAAAGGCAGCAATTCTCGAATTTGACACGTAGTAAAGAATCTGTTGCCAGTTGCTGCAGAGAGAGTTGACTCAAATAGCGCCAAGTGCTAGTCTTGATTTTAGCGTGCCAAACTAGCAGATTTGCATATTTCAGTTAGTTTGTATGTGAATTGGAGTTTGAGATAATAGACAAGTGACCTTTGAGATAAACGAAGTGAGTGACTCACACCTTTTTTGGTGAGAAGAGGGCTAGGTCCTTGGTCTCAGGAATTACATTACGCTAGGTGAAATAGAGGAATTCATTATGGTACTTAAGAACCTAATTCGATTGTAGTCCTACTAATTCGTGAACTATAACCTTTTCTGTCGATTTCTTGAAGACTTGCTAGTTATAGCACGTATATTGATTCTGGTTTATTAGACCGTTAGATAGTTGTATTTAACTTGAGAGTTTCCTGCAGTTAGGGGGACCTACAACTTTTATATTTCTCTTGCGAGGATAGGCTTATAAATCCAAGCAAAGCCACTTTTCAAGTTTGAGCTTTCAGGCAGGTCGGAAGTTCTCGGTGTCTGCATTCGGAAGGGAGGACGTTATTCACATTCTAGTAAGGCTAATCAGGTCATCAGATAGGAGCTTAGTGGGAAAAGTAAGATTACAAGAGAAGTGCCAAGGAGCTTTCCTTCTATGTGTAGATAGTGAATAAGTAGGTTGCTGTTATGTGAAGATGCCCTCAGGCTTCAATGGACTGGTTCTAAGAGGTAAATATATTAGGCCCGCGCACCCTTTTTTACTTTTAAAGCTCTTGATTTCCACCTTTTCGTTGATCTTTTGTTTGAGAAACACTCTTTTGGTATTGCTCTCTTTTCCGAACTCTTACACTATTTTGGAGTCAGCAATCTTCTGTTTCGTTTCTCACACCTGGACACTTGACACGGCCAACTATGCTACTAAGAAACGGAATATCCCCCCTCCTGGGGGCGATACTGTGCCTTTCCTTTCTCGTGAAAGCTAGTCAGTTGACTGCACGTCCAGGCAACCCAGGTTATCAAGGCACAGATCCATGTCCAACCCATTGCAATGTTGCAGGACCAATCTCCAGCAACTGGTCTGTCTATCAAAATCTTCGTCAACTCAAGGCATGCAACCAGGGACTGTTTCTCGACTTCTCCATCCACGATCAAGTCGACGACATCTCAACTCCGCACCAGCTCCGAGCCTGTACTTTATGGAGTGCCGAATGGGACAATTGTAAAGTTTCTAGCACCAATTTCTCAGCACCAGCTACAGCAGTAAATGGACGTTACGAACTCGGATTATGGGATGCTGATGGAGACGTGGTGGGAAGTTTTGCCAACATTGGTTCTCTAATTAAGCAAATGCAAACTTACTTTCAAAATGGATACGGCGCAACAGACAGGGCTGTTTTCATCTTTGGCTCATCTGGAAATACGACGGTCGGCTTGTACCTAGGAAAAGCATTGCAAAATAAATGGATGGGAGAGGTGGCTCTCAAAAACCTCGCCGTCGCCATATCTACAAGCCACCATTCTGGGGGCCTCGCGATGCAACTTTGTGTAAGATACATGGTCCCCTGTCAATTTCTTTAGTTTCAATCCTCAGCTTTATCTTCATTGAAACAGATATTATTGTCGAATTATGTTTCATACCCTTGTAGGACAACTGAATAGAGAATGCTAATGCCCGAATCATATAGGAGCCTGAACGCGATGCCGACCACATATTTGGTGTCATTGCAACAACCAATGGCACTTTTTCAGCGGTCCAGAATGCTGTACGATTGTGGTCAGAAGCCAAATGTGTCGGCGGCTTTTCTAAGTCGATCAATATTACCAGTCCCATATCCGTTACTGCACCTCCTTTGCTTCCGATTTCCAACAGCACGGATTTGAATGCGCTTCTCGGATCCAACAGCACGAAGTCAGTACACGCAAGAGTCTTGCCTCTTGGTATTAGACCGAGAAGCGATTGTACGACAATTCAAGTTGTTTCGGGTGATGGTTGTGGCACTCTCGCCTCAAAGTGCGGCATCTCTGGCAATGATTTTGTCAAGTTCAACCCGCAAGCCAATCTCTGCTCCACCCTTCAGCCCCATCAGTACGTCTGCTGCTCAGCTGGCAATCTACCTGACCTTAAGCCTCACCCGAATAATGATGGTTCCTGCGCCACTTATACAACTGTCGCGGCCGACAATTGCTACAGCATCTCGGCCTCCCATGGGCTTACGCAGAACGACATTGAAGGCTTTAACAAGAATACTTGGGGATGGAATGGGTGTAATAGCCTCTGGGTAGGCGTCACGATGTGCCTGTCCACAGGATCGCCCCCAATGCCTGCAGCAATGGCCAACGCCATGTGCGGACCACAGGTACCTGGAACAACAAATCCAAAAGACGGGACCGCTTTGTCGGATCTGAATCCATGTCTTCTCAATGCGTGTTGCAACGTCTGGGGTCAATGTGGCACAACAGCAGACTTTTGCACCAAAAGCCCTCCAGGCACCGCAAAAGGCCCCAACGATTGTATCTCCAATTGTGGCACCGATGTTGTTCGCAGTGGTCCTCCGGCGACTTTTTTAAATGTTGCTTACTATGAAGGTTGGGGTTTGAATCGCGCATGTCTGAACATGGACGCCAGCCAGCTGGATACAACCAAGTACAGTCACATCCACTTCGCTTTTGCCGCACTCACTTCGGATTATCACGTCCAAGTAGGCGACACAGTAGCCAGCTTTGAGTTTCAACAGTTCATGAATATTCGTGGGTCAAAAAGAATATTATCGTTTGGAGGTTGGACATTCTCTACGAGTCCGGATACTTATATGATATTCCGTGAGGGCGTAAAAGAGATAAACCGATTAACTCTGGCTACAAACATAGCTGACTTCATCAACAAAAACAATCTAGATGGGGTGGATATAGATTGGGAGTATCCAGGAGTGAGTTTGCCCTCACAATATTCTTTATTGTCAAGTTTTGGATGGGACTAATGAATGCGGTGCAGGCCCCTGATATTCCCGGAATTCCAGCAGCCGACAAAAGCGATGGCGCCAACTATCTTGCACTCCTCGTTGCATTGAGAAGTTTGCTCCCTGGGAAAACAGTTTCGATTGCAGCTCCAGCTTCATATTGGTATCTGAAGAATTTCCCCATTCAGGAGATGAGCAAAGTGGTTGACTATATCATCTTCATGGCATATGACCTACATGGACAAGTAAGTATTTGATCAAATCTGTACTATTGACCAGGAACAGATATTTACTAATTCTTCAAAGTGGGACTACGGCAACACATGGTCCGATCCTTCGTGCCCAAGTGGTAGCTGTTTGCGTAGCGGCGTCAACTTGACCGAGACCATCAGCTCCCTAGTAGGTGTTTCTAAATTTCATATTGTGAAGCCATGGATTCATGTTCTGGTGGATGCTAATTGTTATACTTCTGTTGTAGTCTATGATCACCAAAGCCGGAGTTCCCTCCAATAAAGTTGTCGTTGGAATAACTAGCTATGGCCGAGCTTTTCAAATGACCACGGTCAACTGTTTCACCGAGATGTGTACTTTTACTGGTCCATCATCAGGGGCGACCCCAGGGCCTTGCACCGACGTCGCAGGCTACGTTTCTGACGCAGAGATCAAAGACATTGCCAAGTCCAACAGAGTTAACTATAACTTCTTCGATACCGAGAGTCAGTCAAACATTCTCGTTTATGATGACGTCCAGTGGGTCAGCTGGATGGACACAGTCACCAAAAGCGGCCGTATCAACCAGTACCAAAAGTTTGACTTGGGAGGTGTGTCTACCTGGGCTGCTGATCTTGAGGATTATCAAGAAGCACCAACTGCGGCAGGCTGGGCAATGTTCATAGAGCAGGTTAAGCTTGGAAAGGACCCATTTGTCAAGGGAGATCGAACTGGGAACTGGACGTCACTCACGTGTACCGATCCCGCAGTCGTAGGGCTTTTTGACTTCACTCCAAGCCAGCAGTGGTCTATGCTAGATTGCGACGATGCATGGCACGACGCAATAGATGTCTGGAAGAAGATTGATTCGCCAGCCTCCATCCGCTTTTCAGAATCAATTTCCAATACATTTCACATGGGTGAGGGTACGGATTGTGGGTCCTTGTCTCCGGCATCCAATTGTCTTCAAACACTTCAGTGTACCCAAGATCATGGCACAGGACCAGCAGGATACAAGATTTGGAACTCTATGGTAATGATTCATGAGGTATGTGCGCTGATATCAAGCAAATATTTGCCTCCCTCTTTTGCTAATTCTCTCAGATGTATGCGAGCTATTACGACGCCTTATTTAAAGCTTCGGTGATACTGTTCGCGGAATTCCAAGCATTTGAGAATGATTTTGCACCGCTGCCAAAGCCCGACGACGATAAGGCTGTACAAATTTTGTTGGACCTTGTCGGACTAGGTGCTGTCATGGTAGCTGCTCCTTTTTTCAATTCTTGTAAGTATTCCTTGGGAGTCCTTGTCTTTAGAAAATACCTTATATACTGATCATGAATTGGTAGTTCTTTCCAAGCTTCCTTACTTTGCAGAGGAAGCAAGTAGCAAGCTTGATAACTTGAAGGATACAAGTTACAGCGTCATATCAACGATTACGGTGGTTGCAAAAGACTTGGCATCAGGTTCACATGAGCTGTAAGTATAATCCTTTATATTTCCATGTTGACAAGTAGGACTGACTTGTGAAACCTTGCACAAAATAGAGCTGCTTGGACTCCAGAAAAAGAAGCAACCTTTGAGGCCTACATGGGCCAAGTGATTACGGCGTGGGCCGATGCTACCGCGGCTGCACTCGCATCGCTGTTCAACGGGACAGATGCCAGCATCGAAAAGCTAGAGTCTCTCATCGCTGGCGGACGTATGATTCCTTCAAACTTCGAAGGACCTGACGAGGCCGATATTCAGGACTCAGTAAAGTTAGCCTATTACGCATACTCAATCCCGGCGGTGTGGTCACTTTCTGGTACTGATGCCGTCGTTATCGACGCCGGCTTCTCCTGCGGTACCAAGAACCCGTTGCATGGTTCGTTGCCAGATGATGTCGCTGAGGCAACATTTGCCTGTTACAATGGAAAAATATACTACCTTGTGTATCCGAATGGCGACGAAGAGGTTTGTGGTATCAATAATCCATTCACAGGTCAAGAAGGAACCTGTGTCCCCGGATCGTTTGCGGCGCCGCCTGGTCTGGACAAGTTAGTGGGTGGTCGATACGGTGGAATTGATCTGACTAGGGGTCGCCATGGGTCCCCATGGGTCCAAGGTTAGGACCCGGACCCGACCCATGGGTCCTTACAGATATTAGGACCGACCTATGGGTTTAGGACCGACCCATAGGTCGGGTCGGGTACCTATGGGTCCTGCA
>QGMI01000159.1:0-54548 GCA_007821535.1 Lachnellula occidentalis | reverse complement strand
CCTCTAGTCTATCTACTTATATATATGTAGCAGTTAATAGCTAGTTAATCATACTATATTTACATAATTAATAAAATACATTACCTCTAGTCTATCTACTTATACATATGTAATAGTTAATAGCTAGTTGATTATACTATATTTACATAATTAATAAAATACGTTGCCTCTAGTCTATCTACTTATATATATATAGCAGTTGATAGCTAGTTAATCATATTATATTTACATAATTAATAAAATACATTACCTCTAGTCTATCTACTTATATACACGTAGTAGTTAATAGCTAGTTAATTATACTATTATAGAGTAGTAAATAACTAGTTAGTAGCTAATATGTAGCTTAGTATAATGTTTTAGAAGGGCTTACTATAGGCTATATAATATAAGCTCCTATAGTATAACTACTATCAACCTCCCTCTTCTTTCTTCTATCTTCTCATTATATGTTCTATTTAGAGTAATATCTTATTACTTTTATTTAGCTTATATTTAGACTAATAAGGAATTGCCTTATTCTATTTATTCTAGCTAATCATTTAGATTATACTCTCTTTTCTAATAGCTAATTCTTTCTTTAAATTATAGGTATTTTTCTACTATATTATAGTTATAAACTACTTATTAACTATTTATTCTTCTAGGCCTCTCTTTTTAGAGCAAGTATAGTTACTAATAAGTTACTACCTTCTAGCTACCTTCCCTCCTATTAAAAACAAGCAAGTATGGTTACTAATAAGTTACTAATATATTACTACCTTCTAGCTGCCTTTCCTCCTCCTTTTAAAAATAAGCAAGCATAGTTACTAATAAGTTACTAACATATTACTACCTTCTAGCTGCCTTCCCTCCTCCTCTTAAAAATAAGCAAGTATAGTTACTAATAAGTTACTAATATATTACTACCTCTTAGCTACCTTCTCTCCTCCTTTTAAAAATAAGTAAGCATAGTTACTAATAAGTTACTAATATATTACTACCTCCTAGCTACCTTCCCTTCTCTTAAAAATAGGTATCCTTATATAATAGAGGTATCCTAATTAGCTAGCAATCCTTAAATAGCAAATATACTATTAATACATCTAGTAATAAGAGGTAGAAACTAGGCTTTAAAGATTTTACTAAAAATGAGGAGGCCTTATTTAAGAATAGTATTAACTAGGAAGATGCTATAGCCTATATAGCTAATAACCTAGAAGATTATAATAGAAGGGTTAATACTATTATTTAACTAGATACTAAAGTTAATAGCAAGAAGAGAAAGAGAATTGCTTCTACTCTTATTATATCTAAAATTGACTTTAACTAGAATTGTAATATACTAACTAATCTAGTTAACTTTCTATATAATATTCTAGACTATTACTATAAAGGGTCTAATACTAGCCTTTAACTAGAGGCTAATATCCCTCTTAATAGTAATAGCAAGAAGATAAAAAGAATTGCGCTTATCCTTATTATATCTAAAATTAAATTTAACTATAATCGTAATATACTAGCTAATCTAGTTAACTTTAGTTATCTTAGATGATTAGATAAATAGTCTAATACTAACCTTTAACTAGAGGCTAATATTAGCTAGGGGACTAATATTAAATCTAGAAGAAAGGCATATACTAGCTTATTAGATCTTCTACTTTATAGCATATTTGCAAAAGAATATTAAACTTCTACTATACTTTACAAATATATTAAGATGCATTTAATAGATAATAAGTTAGTTACGCTAGTAAAGAGACGCAGGAGACTAATATTAAACTTAAAGAAGAGGCAAATCAAGGAGCAGTTTTAGACTAGCTAATAACTAGTTAATAAGCTAAAGCATATATTTACTAAAAGTAAGGGAAGAAGCGAGGAAAAGGAAGTAAAGGTAGTAGCATTTAAGTAAGTACTTATAGCTAGTCTTTAGTTAGTCTCTAATTATATATAAACTAGCTTATTAACCTGCCGCTACTATTACTATAAGGCCTAAATTAAGCTTATACTAAATAAGAATAATATAATCTACCTTTTTAGGTAAACTAGAAAAGTACTAAGGAATATAATAAGAGGGCAATTATAAGAAATAATTAAAAGAGAGTATAATATACTTAAATATTAAGAAGCTTTTAGCTAGCTTTTAACTAGTTATTTACTAGTCTAGTATAAACTTTTATTATTCCTTTATTAAAAAGATACAAGCCGATTTCCTTCTAGTTTAAGACTAGCCTATTACTAGACTAGTAGCAAGGACCCCCTTACTATAATCCCTTGCCTAGTATAGCCCTAGTAGTCTATGCCTTATTATATCCTATCTTAACCCCTGCCTCGCCCTGCTTAGGCTATAAGGCATTTCTGCAGACGAAAAAAAAACAGCCCCATAGGCTTCCCACCGAAACATTATTACTTGATTATGATTTGCAAGAAGCGAGATTGCTTAAAATCACTTGTTGTGTCTATTTGATCAGACCGCTTGCTCCAATACCAGTTGTGGTGGAAATTCGTATGTGCCAGTTCTGTCAGTATTCTCCTAGTTTTTTGACATCGAGGTTCTTTGCGGAATGCGCTGTGCGGCAGGACGAGAAGGTGAAAATTGCGCTTACTCCCTACAATTTTTTACATACGGCCAGCTCTATAAAAAGAAGAAGTCTCGCGGTAGACAGAAAAGCGACACCGAATAATAAAGTGCTAGGTGGCGTGGGGCATTAAAGAGTATATGAGAGTGAGACCTAGTTCATGATTGGCGGCTCTTTGGTACGGAAGCATACTTCTATATATACAAATTCCTCCATGACTTTTAGTATTTTCGAAGCAATATATTATATCCCGCTACTAAAATCTCTTTTGAGAGCAAGCTCAAAAAACAATCCTATGCTGGAATTGACCAAACTGAGCAATTGGCGGGGAGCTAGTCGAAATCAAATAAGCCTTTTGAGCGACTTTCAGGATTTCAGCCAAATTTAAGAGAAGAGCTGCACTACTTTTTTTTGACTTTACATACCTACCTTACGGGTATTATTTGACTGCGGCGATGGTTCTTAAAATACTTTTCATTCTCTCATCACGGATCTCTCCGCACCCCATCCAGGAAATTTATACAAGAAGTTTCTTCTCTTCTCATCTCATCTCCCTTTCCCTCCTCCCCATAAACCAAAATGAGTGGACGGCCAACGCCATTATGTATAAATATGAACGCGGGGAAACAAATGCTTAGCCATCCAAAAATGCAGCAATCCAAATTAATATCGCTAATCCTCCAAATGCTCTTACAGAGCCATCATTGCTACAACTGCAATAATACCTGCAAACACACTTCCCTTGAGCACCTTTTCTTGACTAGCACCAAGCTTCTCAGCACCGCTCTTGGAGCTCGATGAACTCGAGGATGATGAGGAGCCGCTGCCTCCTTGCGAGAATTGCCCATCGCTGCTGCCTGTAGAAGTACTACCGCTAGCATCGGTCGCGATAGTAGCGGTGCTTGCCGTTTGAGAACTGCTACCGCTGTCTCCAGCGTGGTTGTCAGAACCTGAACTCTCGCCGCCGGAACGACCTGGGACGGTCTCGGCTGTGGCAGAGGGTGCAGAAGAGCTGCTGCCAGATGCAGATGAAGCTCCGGCATCTGGATCGGTACCCGTTCCAATGAGGGACTTGATGATTGTGGAGTTCTTGCCATCAACCACGGTATCATTAGTACCCGCGACGCTGTTGTATGTGTAAGAAGTCTCGTCGTTAGTTCCTGGTGCAGATGTGGCGTTGAAGCAGTCGACGGTGACGGATTGGAAAGTAGCATAGTAATAACCGTTGTTCTTGATATCGGCCGCGTTCCAATCAACCAGACCACCAGCCCAGTCGATTGTACCCTGTCCGTTCGATGCCAGACCACCAGGCCAGAGGGACAATTGAACACGAGCAGGAGTCTGGGGGTACATCCATTGGTTCGTGGTTGCGTTCCAGGTATCGGCCCTCTTCAAAGTCCGGCCTATTTCGTCATTTACCTTCCATGTAATCTGATCAGGAGTCCAATCAATTTCGTATGTATGGTAGTTGTTGAAGGTGTCCGAAAGCGAAATATTTGCGCCGTGAGAGTCTATGACTTTGTTAGAATTTTCCTTCCCCGCAAGTTAGGGCCAACCTACACGTTGGGATGCCCTGGAAATAATAGTTGGTTTGCGCTACATCCAAATCCACTCCAATGAATTCGTAATCGATTTCGTCCTTGACATCCGAGAGCAGAATGAAAGCAGTGACAACACCTTGCCCTCTGCTAGTTTTGAAAGTCGCCTTCACGTTTCCATACCACATGTATGTAGAACTTGCAAGCAGAGTTCCAACACTATCAGGTGCCATTGTTAACAGCAAGTTATCGTTGTATATTTGTGGGTCGCCATCCGAGACCCAGTCAGTCTCTGACGAGTCCCCAAGGTACTTTGTGTTCGACGTGACGCGATCCAGGTTCTTAAAATCGTATGTCTTGCTCTCGCAGACAGGCGCAGCTACGCACGAGTCGAGTCCGAAGGACATTCGAGGATCACAGCCTCCCAGACAGTATGCTCCAACACCGCATTGGCCATATTCTGTGGGGTAGAAGATTAGCTTGCTGGTAGATGGATACTCGAATCGCAAGGACACCACTTACGCGAACAACATGGTGTGTCCGAAGGGCATAACTGAGTAAGAGAGCAGTTTTGGCCACTGGCAGCAAAGACGGTCGATACGGTGGCCAAAACCGCGAAAATTGATGCCCGAACCATTATGTATGTAGAATTTCGCCGTGAGCGGTATTAATAAAGTAATTAGTTGTCGACTCGAGCGATCCAAGTCGTAAAGAAGATAAAAGATGCAGGTGCCACAAACCGCTGGCGATAGTAGCGGATGGATATGCTATGAATAATATGGTGAAAACGAGTGTTTATTATTCCAAGCGGGCGTCGTGATGATTGACTTTCGTGTCTCGACGTTTATGCTCCACGGGCAGGTGCAAGGACAGGCTCCGAAGATCGCTGCTTCCACCAGGGGAAAGATGGAGCTATTTAGAGGACAGGAAGGCGAAGAAGCGAGTGTATCAACGATAAACGTTGGAGCGAAGGAAAAGCGACCGCAAGTCGTCGGGGGGTGAGGAATGTCGTCGGTTCGGTGATGGATAAGGCGATGATGAGAAGGGGGAAGGAGTCAATCGTGGGATGGGATGGAGTGCTGTCTGTACTCCGTATAATGGGCAGGGGTGCAAAAGCCTTTGACTCCACCCATCCTATTGATTTTCATAGCGGCGGCGACTCAAGAGTGCATTGGTCTTTATATCAACCAATTGTATCGATGTTCCTCCTGAAACAAGACCTATTATTGTCGCTGCACTAAGCCGTTGCGGGTCCATCCCCGACTCCCCCGTGGTGTTCTGGTGGGATGATTTCGGGGATTGCTAAAAGCGCCGATGTGGAATGGACCAAACCTCGTATCCGACATGGGGGGGAGTGGCAAGTTCTGAACTGATAGAACACGACTTTATCGCATTCTCTACAAGTGCAGAAAAACTCTCGTTATAAGCATCACTCGCTATAAGCATATAATAAGCATCTTTTAATATGCTTATAGCGAATCTTGGTGAGAAACCTTGTGCACGTTCCCCATAGATAACTGTGGCATCTGTGCACCTAGAAATCCTAGGTTTCCCCGGTCCCGATGGTATGCTTATATCGAGGTTACTCTATATCTACTATTTGAAGTATATTCATCTTCATGGATTGAGATACCAAAGCAGGAACCCTTGTAAACAAGCTTAACATCAAACTTTGGTACGCTGCACTGCGCCGGTTGGAAAGTCTGGCTTCTTATCTTCGCTGCTTGTATCCGTACATTAGGTACTTACTAACCAATCCGTAGGTATATAATTGAACGAAGAGCAGAAAGGATAAGACTTTTAGACATCTGCAAAAGTCTTATATCAGAAGATGATTAGTACAAAGCTTCCAAATCACATGGTTGTATTAGCTGAAATCTCTATATCTCCCTCTAGTTGATTTCCCTCCTTATGTGAAGCTTGATACTAGGTACCGCATCGTCACACCAATATATAGTTGTGAGCCTCGGCGTAGATGATAAACCAATGTCACTACTGTCTTTTCTATTGATCTACCCGTAGTCAATAGTTAGTTTCTTTCTTGTTAAAAGCCTATAAGCCTAACAATACATATCAATAAAAGTGATTCTGTTGCAGATGTAGGGAGCCAGACATTCTTCAGCCTCATTCATGGTCCAGGCCAAGCCCCCACAACAGGTCTTGAAAATCAAAATATCGTACCCCCAATACCCAAAGCCATCATGGCATGTATCACTGTACGTAATATATATTCTCCACGCCCCGCATCGTGGAGGTGGGGTGTTTCCAATGCCAAGGTCAAGGTCTCCTGGAGAAATGTCCGTGCTCAAGCTCTCCTCTCCCCTATTGCCCTCGTCCAAAGAATTTACTCAATCACAGAATTAAAAACCCAATGATCTGGAATACCCAAGTACCCATCCACGGAATGCTGCAGGTTTGACACATGCGCTGCCACGCACCTACCCGAGACACGAGCCGCCTGTATCACAGACGCGGAGGGTTTATCTTCAAACCCCACCCACATCTTGAATGACTTACTAGTGCAAAAGACTTTCGGGACGGGGGAGTATATTGACCTTGATTGAAACATTTTATTCCACTGGGTATTCCCCGCTTCCTCCCGTAACACACCGCGCCTGATCGCACCGCAGATCGAAAGTCCAAACCAAACCAAACCAAACCATGCTATGTATTTCAGACAACCATCCAGCCCAGTCCACCACAAACAAAGCCAAGTCCATTGAAAAATTTGCGCCAGTAGAAGTAGAGCGCCCATGAAACGGAAAGTTCTCGCCCGAAAAAGACCTTCATCGATAAGACTCCCTTTGTGCGCCATTCGGCCACGCGCCGTGATGCCCAGTAACAGAAGGTGGAAGCATTGAGACGCCGGTGGACAGTGCAAGCAAGCGCTCGCTAGAAGATCGGCCAATGTTGGATATGCCGCTCCCCGAGTGGGGAATAGACTGGGGAAGCGTGGGGGAAGTGTCGTCGTGGATTTGTAGAGCGCAAGGACAAATTTATCAATTCCCAAAATGCTCTTTGGCATACTGTTCGCAGGCCTACAAGATATCAGTATGGCCTTTCTCAAGTGGGGAAGTCGATGGAGCGCAGACCTTGGGTGGTTTGCCAACTTTGAGGCCGATCACCTTCCACTTATTCGCGTCGTACTCTTTGATGGCGTTAAGGAGAGCCTGGCCCTAACTGAGCATCAGAGCCTGGGGTATACTGCGCTCAAGATAGACTCACCTCGTCTTCCGCAAACTCTGCATAGTGCATATCCTAGGATTTGTTAGATACAAATGAACATAGATACTAGAACATTACTTCATACCTTGTACCAGTGCTTTTTAACACTACCTTCAGTTCTTTGGGGAAACGTCTGCCATTTCGCACTCAGCTTCCTATACTTGTGCGACCCAACACGATAAGACGGATTGTATCTCACCTTTGCGATATCTGCCCAACTATTTCCCGCATCTCGCATAGTCCTTAGCCTTTGCTCTTCAGCAGGCGTCCATGGAGTATTTGTTCGACTTTTTTTCGCTGGTGGGCCCATTGATGGAGAGTTCATGCTTGGTGCTTCGTGACCACCCGGCGCAAGGGGTTGGTTACCGGATGGGCCTGACATCGCAAGAAGATTTGCAGGTCCAGGTCCAGGAGCACCTCGTTTATTTCGCGCTCCGCTTGAAGGTGAATTTTCTAGCTTGACAGAGGCGCCAGCCAGAGAAGGATGGTGATGGTGGTGAGTGTGCGACGAAGAGGGGATTCCAAAGGGAATATTGAGATCTGCTCGTTCAGAACGTTTAGACATCTGAAGATAACGTCAAATGTGATGCTGGGGTCTGGTAATCACGGACGTGAAATTGAGAAGGCGCAGGAGTCTAGGTTGTTGTGCGCGAGAGGTCCAGCAGCCTGCAGACTGGCGTTGGGAGTGAATTTGGACACCGGCACAGATGGAACTGGGGTGCCGGTACGAATCGGTACAAAGATACTTACGATCTCATGTACTTGGGATCGCGTTGACGACAGGCCGGACATGCCTCTCCAGCATATCTTTGCCGACGACGTCTGCTTTATTATTTGGGACGGCGACGCCCAGGAAGCTAGGAAGACGGGCAGGGCGCAATGCCTGCACTCCTTATATCGGAGGTGGAAGGCTCAACAAAATGGACGGTCCAGAGGGCTATGGGTATAACATCAGAACGGGCGCAATTGGGAGTTGGAGAAGGGGAGGGAAGGGAAAGATTCTTGTCATCGTCGCGCGCGATCTGATGACATGACTTGGACCCCCGGGCATTAAGTAGACATGTATTGTACTGTACACCATCGGTACATGCAGGTGCGACTATAACCAGAAGAGTCCAGATGTCATCAAGACAGAGCTCGACAGGGGCACGACCGGAACGATACTTGCGTGAGATTATTGGGCCCGCAGCGGTACTTCTGACCTTGTGCAGGGCGGCGGCTGCTAAGGTATAGTAGCAGTAGCTAGAGAGGCGCCAGTAGGCCCACCAGTACTGTAGGTGAGAAAGCCTACTACTCCGCAAGTAGGTGCGGTAGTGTGTAGTCTAGCATCTAATAAGTACGCCCGGCTAAGACGTTTACCCCTCTACTTCCCATCTGACTTTCCCACAACAGCCCTAATCCGCGTGCGCCCAGCATATAATTTATGTGTGGGCGGACGAGGTGTGGGTGGAGAGTTGGTTGAGAGGCGTGAGAGGCGATCGCCATTCCCAAGCCTGCGTGTAGAGCGCTTTGTGTTACCATCAAAACAGCATGGGGAGAGGCCAGATGGCGGGGCCAACAGCTAGAGCTAGACCTGGAGCTTGGGCTTGACAGTGAGAGATGCAAAGTACGAAGTAAGACGGCAACTACTGTAGTGCCTAGCAAGGGTCTTTCGACAAGGATTGAGGGAAACTGGCTAGGTTAAGAGATTCGAAGGATTATTCTGTCGTTGAGAACGTACCCGAGCTGGGTTTTCTGCGCTCCTCCGTACTCCGGATTGGCTACAGCTCGTGATTTGTTGTAGTAGTACGAGCTTGTGTCGAAGCTGAATGGTTCAAGTATCGCCAGCCTGCCACTTTTTTTTCGGCTGTTATATTTTGGAATCGTGCTCGCTGCGAATCCCATCATTGGCGTGGTGTCAGTGTACCATTTATGCCGAATCCTGCAACGGCCCAAAAGAGTGCCGTCGCCGTCCTCTCAAAGTCCCATGGTAGGACTGCTGCAGGACAGGGCATGCCACAGTGGCTGGGAGGAACATAGTTGGTGGGCTGGACTCTGAGAGCTGCATGTCTTTTTCCCTGGTTCTTAAGTTCGCGGGGTAACCGCCGATTCTCGATACGGACAATGGCCCTGTCCTTGTGCTCCTTCCTCGAGTCCTTGACTGAGTATCGAGCAGGCTACAAGTGTTGCGGAAGTGGAGGAATGTCTCATGTCGTCTTTTTCCTGCCTTCCTCTTAGTACAACCTGGTAATATACCTAGGGCCCTATACCTAAGGTACCTCGACATCCGACATAGATATTTGTCGGGCGAAGACCAAATCTAGTCTCCACCTGATGATTAGGGCTTGAATATCGATAAAGAACCTTATCAAAAAAGAGACTTGTCGATGCGAGTTCCAATTCACTACTCAGTCGAACCTACCGCATTCGTATGAATCGTATCTTACATCCTTAGCGAATTACCCTTCCGCGATTGATTGATCTTCCGGCCCCGAGGATTGCTCCAAGGAAGTATTTCAAGATACCCCCGAAGGCGCCAAGTAACTTCAACCTGGATTCGATATCACTTGTCCCTGCTTTCAATGTCACTCTACATCGCCAAAAAGGGCTATAATTCTTGGATTATCAATTTCTCTTAGAGCTCTTTCAAAGTTTTCCCTGGCAGCACTTCATGCATGCTGATCCATCGATCAATCTCTTGATAAGTTTTGCTGATCTCTGCATATAATTTAGATAAAGGAGCGCATGACTTTCCGGTAGTGATACCGAGAATCTGGAGCCGTCTGCGAAGGAGCCTTGTCCGTCAACACTCTCTCATCATAGTATAAATCTGTGGCGCGCTAAGCGCAGAAACTACCCAGGATATTGGACTGATTATACTGTGCGAGTCGTTTGGTTTGACTCTAGATAAGAGGATATTGGAGTCAATTTACGGAGTACTTCAGGCTTCAGGATTTAGGCTACTGTGCCGAAATTGGGATACATTCCGGCCCGAAGACACTTACCAGCGTCCCGAGCCTAGCGGTCATGACCCATACTGTAGGTATTATCTTTGGTGTACAGGGCACTTTCTAAGAAGTCATTGAAGACTTGGAGCTCGATGGATATCCCGCTCCGCCACCGGCGACGAAAAGCTCGACATGGTAAGTGATTCACGAAGCCTCTCTCAATAGTTCTGGTATCGGCTCAGCAAGTACTTGATACACCAACGCCATTTATTGGTTCTGCAACGTTATCAATGTGATTACGGCGGACCAATAGAATTTCGAGCCGTAAAAGTCTTCAGTGAAAGATTAGGTCGTCCCAATAAGTGTTTACTCCGTACTGAATTGCTGGCAGTGAGCGAAGATAAGTGAGGTGTTCAGCACTAAGGTTTTGCTTCCTGATACTTTCGTTTGCACACACGCCACCTTGCCAGATATTACCAAGTTGTGATTCGAATATCTATATTACTCTACCCTTGTGAATAATTCAATAAAAGTATCACAGGTGCATATATAGTCCTGTGTGTTCCGTCACATGCTAGGTACTTTTGCTTTAGTACCGAGATACGAATTGCGAATTTGACTCTAGCTTTATTTTCGAGTGCCGAAGATGAGTTATAGCAAGTCCTTCGCAGCACCTTGCGTGGGACTTTTGACATGGAGGAGGACTCCACAATCGGTATTGCGGTGAAGTAAAGGTGACCACTGGCGGAAAAGCCGGTGCAGGTACCTGATAGATATGTGCTTATGCGTGCTAAGCATGAAGAAAAGAATGAATGGGATTCTATAGATTGCTATACCAGGGTTGGAAGGTTCCAACAAAGAAGCGGTGTATAAGGATGAGGAGTAATTGGTAGTGTAGTGTATATACTTACTTCACGTGATACCCACATACCTAGATACTTTGGCACGTGCCAACCCAGGCTCAAAAAGTTACCGCTTGCCGAATTTCCCGTCCTGTATCGGGCAACCTTGGAACAAGTTTCGAAACTTCTGTTTCCATCCTTTCTTCAGAAGAGCGGTATCAAGAAGTGCGGAGGATCCAACGTCTTAAGCATCCCCAGATGAATCATGGAGCGCAGTTCCAGTGGCTGGCCCATACTGGTACTGTACGATTGAAACACTCAGTCAACACCCTCCACGAGATAGCGTTCCCTGAATTCCTGGGCAAAACGAGCTGCATGATCCCCCTGGCTACCCCTCCAAGTTCGCCATTTTCCAGCCCGTTTTGCCATTCTCTGACGGCGGTAAAGAGATGATCTCAATGCAAGCGCTAGGTGTTCACCGTCTGGGATGCTCCTCCGACACGATCTCGGTATCAAGGTGACGGCTCAAACAACCCCGCCGAAGAACCCACCAGGGATTGAATGGATAACGGTGCGGCTCAATTGTCAATCCGTGCATCGACGCGCTATCTCCAGCGTCTCTACATCTTTTTCATCTGATCATCCTTGTCCAAGGCCAGAGTCGTTACAGCGCCGAGTCAATTAAGGGTTTAGGGCTATCAAATCAAGGTGCTGATCAGATGCCTCGCAACTGCGTTGGGATGGAGGCGCGCTCGTCCGGATGAACGTCAGCACTGCACGAAATCGGACAGTGACCCTTCCGGACATCTGGTAATTTCTCGTCTGTATTCCCTTGTGCTCTGGGTCGAGAGGCCGGGCAGGCTTGAGACAACTGAAGGCAAACAAAAAAGCAATTGAGCTCAGTCCGCCGTCTGAACTGTCATCATGCGTAGAAGAAAACACTTTGGAGTCCAAAGCCGTTTAAATCACGACGCAGCACATGAGAAGGTCAGCTCTCCAACGAGGACATGAATCTGACTCCGCATTATTGTCTATTGTTGAGTTCAAGCATCAAGGTCCCGGTATGGCATTCAAGCTACTGGTACTGCATCAAGAGGAATGGTTCCATCTGCCTCACTGTCGAGAAGTTTCTCAGAAGGTAGCGAGTAGTGTAACAGGGTTGATGGTTTCCAACTTTCGAGCAAGTAAACAAAGAGAGAAGTAGTCTTTTTCGGCTCAGAAGATTCCGGAGTGCGTACTCATATGTTCTCCACCCCCATTTGATGCTTGTGTTGTTTCTATTCCGTCACCAGTGAAACAGAAGCATGAGATCAGCCATGTACAGTACTGTACGAGTAAAATCTGCTTCAGGCTTAGGTCAGCCCAGTGAGGCTTTTAAGCAGTGACCCACTTACGTCTGAACGAGGTGTCAATCGTGCATCTGGTGTCAAACTCTAAGTCCTTTTAGTGAGCCGGAAAGACTCCATTACTGTACGAGTTATTTGGTTATTGGCCAGAGTGCCTGTGGCTCGAGAGCGAATTCTCCACCTTTCCGAATGCTTGAATTTTGCAGGGGTCCGACGACAAGCGTGTTTCGCATCTCTACACCACAAAACACACATCGTCAGATCATACTTGGTGGGAATTCTATTGTCCAATCTCTAGTCTCGATAATTGCAAATATCAGATTTGCCATTCGCTATCACGAAGACAATATCAAATTTGGCGGCGAGTCGCACTGTGCTAGAAATAATTCTTATTCATTTGCATAAGGTATCGAGAAATTAAGTCCGATATATTGTGGAAGCGCGGGACATGATACTTTTCGACTCCTCAAACGCCAAACAGGTCAAGTCTCGACCCCAGTTTCCAAGAAACGCCAATATGATGCAGAAACCCGACGATAGGAATGTCCCAATCGAGATATGAAATCAAGGCACGCATATTCAGAAACTCTGATGGACATCAACCCTACCACTCCAATCACCGTCTCCGACGTGATTAGCAGACTTCAGATCAAGATGCACGGTCATGAGCCGCCACGGCCTCCAGAAACTCCACATGATACCATGTAAGACGCTGCTTCATATATGATCTCGCCATACACCCTCTCTTCTTTTTTCTCTCCTACTGCACTTGACGTTGACTACACTTTTCCGCAGCTAATAATCACTCTCTTTTATTGCCCAACTGGCTTGGCTGCTTACATTCTTTACTGTAGTATATTTCGTTGTAAAACTTCGTTGCATCTTGCCTCGCCACTTAGTCTTTCAGTATAACGACCGTGGACCGACACATTACATTCTACAGCAGCCCCGGACTGCTTATTCACAACCATTCAGTTCTTGCCATTGCTGGATCAACGAGCTTATTTACAACATATTATTCATCAGTAACCTTTCGATTCTTAACGATCAACGATTATCATGTCTACCCCATCGAGTCAGATGAACACTTCCGCCCATGTGGGTCAGTCGAACTACTCTCCTGTTGATGCCGTCAATCGACACGACTTTGGAGTTCAGAAAAACAGGAAGCCGGCTTCTACAGGAGGAGGAAGAGCTTGGAGTGAGGATGAGGTATGCAAATATATGTCTGAAGTAAGTATGGCATGCTGACTGGAATTGCAGGAAGTATATCTTCTGCAGACCCGCCTCCAGAAAATGCCATATAAGCACATTGCAGCTCATCTGAAAAAGACTGAGCTTGCCTGTCGTTTGCATTACCACCAGCTCTCCCATGGGAGCAACCGCCGCAAGAGGACCAATTCAATTACATCTTCCAGTGCAGGATCCTCTGCTCACTCCCCCGTTATGCCAACGTCCATGCCTTCTCCCATCAGCGAATCTGCTCCATTGCAACCCGCCTCTCCGCCGACATACACATACTCTCCACAAACCCCGATCCACGTACAGCTTCCAGCAGCCTCCACCCTCTTCCCTCGCTCTACCTCGAACAGTCCTTCTCGGACACTCAGCCACCCGGTTGCAATTCTTCCCAAGCCTTCTCCACCCCGACGTGCTCTTTCTGATTCTGCTGCCAACCCACCACTTCGTCTCGACTGTGATGTTGTTTCTAATCCAACAAACGTATCCAGCATCGACAAGGAGCGTCTTCGTCACATCTACGAAGCTCATTGTGGCTCATTCTGGGGTGTCATTGCAGCTGAGTATGGGGCTGGCGTATCTCCATTTTTGCTCGAAGAAGCATGGAAGCGTGGAATTGCAACCAATGCTCCTCCGACTCCTTGCATTTCTCCTGCTACGCATGTCATTAGCAATGGGACCTATCAGGGCTACAGCGCCCAGCCCATGCAGCAACTGCCTACCCCTGTTACTGAGAACAAGAACAGTGCTACAAGCATTTCTGCGCTCTTGGGCATTGTGAGTATTATTCTCAACGACGTGGGACAAATCGAAACTAATTTTATCGTTATAGGATGCTAGTCCGCGCAGCCCAAAAGAGCGAGAGTTAATCAAAAGAATGGAGGAGCGAAGAGAGAATCGCGACGTAATTATGGCAGGAATTGAGATGGGCCAGAGACTCAGTGAATGAAGGGAGGGGGGTTTTCAGCGAGCATTTTGACATTGTGGGATTCACGACTGGACATTTCATGGGCAAAGGCTGAAGCTCAAGTCTTGCAAATGATTGAATGTGTTACGAGTTGATGGAATGGGTTGGGGAAACGGAGTTGGTGGATTTCTTACTATTTATTGGTCGCTCGTCAGTTCTTTGAAACGATGATAAGCATTGATGATCGCTTGGGGTATGGGCAATGAAGCGATTTCACAAGAAATGAAGCCTGGAATGTAGTGTATGATAGGTCCTTTAGTCAAAAGATGCCGAAGATTGTCTGGCATGAAATCGTTGTACCTATTCACTTCTTGTGACGGACTCGACAAAGAATTAATGTCCGCTGAAGATCCTCAAAACCGAAACATGGGAAAGAACAAGAAACTGCATTAAAATGATCAAAATGCTGGAACATGCATGTTACATCCGCATTACAGTATCAGACGAAAAGAAGTCTTGGCGTTTCGACTTGCCTCAGGAAGCACGGGCACGACCTTACAGTACCTCAAGTAACGATGCCTCCTGAGTAATCATCAGTCTCCACACTGTTGCGTCTTCAGCCCCGCGATGCGGGGAGACAAGGATGGACAAGCTTTTATAGCTAGCCGGCAGAGCTGCGAACGCTGGTAATGTAACAATCTAGCTATACCAGACCGAATGTCTCTCTCCAGAGCTACTTAAGGAGAATCCTCACAATTGCTACACACTCATTCATGTCTGCTTCAACCCAGTATCCACAAGCTCAAAGCTAGGTACTATAGCTAGCCATGGCACACACAATCCGCCGTCTCTACAGCAGCATCCCCCCTCTCCCTCCGCACCCACCATTGCCGCCCAATTCCTCATCAAATCGCAATCACTGCCTCCACACACGCAATCCCAACTCCTCGACGCCAACCAACTGCAGCGACTATCAGCCACGCTCTCCCGGACCGAGCTCTCTCGCTCGGTGCCGCCGAACGGCACATCGCTGCCTCCTTGCTACCATCTGGCATACTTCACGCCGTCGCAGATGAAGGAGGAGCTGGGCGATGGCACGGACACGACGTTTAATCCGCCACGGCCGTTTACGAGGCGTATGTGGGCTGGGGGGGGGCTGGAATGGCCTGGGCCGGTGGAAGGGAAGCGTGGGTTGAGGGTTGGACAGCAGGTTACTGAGACGACGAAGTTGATATCTGCAGTGGGCAAGAAGACGAGAGCGGGTGAGGAGATGGTTGTCGTGGGCGTAGAGAAGGAGTATAATAACGGGGAGGGTGTAGCTCTCATTGACAGGAGGTATGCGTTCGCTCTAGCAATGGCACTCGATTCAATGGACGTCGACCCGTAACGCCCGCCCAAACCAGAAATTGCTAAAAGCCCACCTAGAAACTGGATCTTCCGTCCCGAGATCACAGAACCTCAAGCTCCAGCCGCCAGACCGGCAGAAGTACCATTACCAGCAGGGCGCCATACGCGTGACTTTACACAGACACCCGTGACACTCTTCCGCTTCTCAGCTCTAACATTCAACGCCCACAAGATCCACTACAACCGCGAGTGGTGCAGACAAGTCGAGGGGCACCGAGACCTCGTGGTTCACGGCCCTCTGAACCTAATCAACATGGTGAATTTCTGGCGAGATATCAGGGGTGGCAATGCGAGCCCGAAAAAAATCACGTACCGGGCTACGAATCCGTTGTATGCTGGTGAGAGGTATAGGATTGTTATGGGAGATGAGAAGGATAAGATCACGGCAGCGAGGATAGTGGATTGTTATGGCAAGGTGGGAATGGTGGGGCAGATAGAGAGTTTTTGATGCTATATAGCCTTAATGGTGGTCATGAACTTCGAATGGACAATCGACTCAAGCCAAGTCTACCCTAGGTATCTGCTCGTCTTTCCTGGAGTTGGCGAGCGCGAGGCAAGGCCTGGAACTATGTTCTGGGGATATTTCTAGGACGCTATTTCTGTAACGTCTTAACAGCTATCTACCTACTCCCTTCAAACCTGCGAATCTGCCACCAAAGACTGGTCGTTGTTCTAGTGTTTTACAGCGAATCGGGACGGTATAAGAGTATACCATGCAATAAACCAGCTCTTGCGATCACCATGAAGGGTTCGAGGCTGTTTGAACCTTGCAGAGTTGTCGACTGGTCTAAATAAATAATACTGTGGAAAGGAGTAACACAGTCTGGTTTCATGACACCACTGAAGGAGAGACTTGCTCTTGGCCAAAGTAAAGTTTTCTGGGGTTGATTTGGTAAATGTAATCATGATATCGATGCGTTCATAAAATAGAAGTAGAGCCTATTACATCCAGACATAAGTCTACCCGAGACAGGTCAAAAATCAAAGAAGCCATTAATCAGAGAAAACCTCCAAAACCTGTTCCAGACAGCGACATTCAAACATCAAAACTCCCCGGGTCCGTCCCCGTAAAAACACTATGCACACGCCTTGAAATAGCCGGTCCAACCCTCCTATCCGTAAAAGCGCCATTCTTATTAGCCATCTTCCTACACTCTTCCAACGCCAATGGCCCGTTATCCTTCAGCCCCTTCACCAACTTCTGCGCCGAGGGATATTCGGCCATGATACCGTATGCAACAGGGGCCGTGATGCGAATGATCTCTTGCAGCATCCTGCTGTAGGTGTCGTTGGCGTCTTCGCCGGATTTGACTTGGCCCGACTCCATGCAGAATGCTGTGTCAAGCAGGTCTTTTTGCGATCTGTGCATATGTCAGTATGTCTTTGGTGGGGGAAATCGGGGGGGGAAGAGGTGCGTACTTGTAAGGAATAGTAGATATATGCTGAGTGAACGTAACGATCCATTCGGCAGTCTCATGCTTCATCATAACGTGGTGTATCATGGCCCCATGAATGACCTGTAGTCTCAACAAGGCATCTTCCAATATATTCTCATCCACATATTCATGCTCCTTTTTCTTCTTTCGCTGAGTAGCTGTTGGTGCTTCCTGGGGCATCTGACTATTCACACTCTCCGTGAACTTGCGGTTTTTGAAATTTCTGTTCTTCCTGGTCCAGACAGTATACCCTTGAATCAGGTATATAATCTTACACGACTCAAACTTTGCCCTGAGTTGTAGAACATGAATGTCGACGTCAGCCCTTTCATCAGCAGTGACTCTTTCAACGAATTCCTCGGCGGTCATGATATAAATGATATGCTCCTCGGCCTTGATATGCGCAGGAGTTGGTACCCAATGCCCCTTTTCATCATCGTATTTGGATTGCACCTTTCTCTTCCATTTGACGATTGGCGCTGTCTCATTCCAGGTCGAATGCTCAACTTGCAAAGGATCTAACTGTTTTCGAACCACGTCCGCAGTGATAGAGTCCAGTCCCGACGACATTTCTACAATCATCTCCGAAGTCGAGATCTTCTTGTCGTTGCGAGAAACATTAACTTTGGCGAGTTCCTGGTTTCTTTCCTTTTCCCATTTCTTTTTCTCTTTCTCCAAGGCCTTTCGTTCTTTCTCGGCTTCTTTAGCGACACCCTTGTCTTTCTTTGCCAGCTCTCTTGCCCTGGCTGCTTGAGATTTCTCAACTGATTTCTTCTCGGCAGCTCTTTCCCTGTTATACTTCGCCAGAGCCGCCTCCGAACTCTTTCCTTTGGGAGACTTGGACCTGGAAGATTTTGCCGTAACTGGTTTGAGTGGAGCAGTCATAGGTATATTATCAACATCAGGAAAGTCCTCCTCAGAGGAATCAGATATTTCAGCAAAACGGCTCGTACTAGCTCGCGGATGATCCAGACCGAAGATATCATCATTAAAATCATCCAATTCCTTGTCTGCTTTTTTCTTCTGATCCCGTCGCTTCCTCGCCTCCAGATACAGATCTGGGGAGCTGGTAAATAAAATCTCATCATCTTCCAAGGCGGTCTTCGCTTTTCTCAGTATGGGCGCAGAATGAGTTCGTGAAGTAGCGCCTTTGGAGGAAGTTTCTATATTCGAGACGGAACGCTTGTATCCTGTAGATTTGATGGGCGCAGCTTTTGGGGTAGGTGACAATCGCTGCCGTTTGGCTGGGGGCAAGTTCAAGACCGAGTCGTCGAGATTGACAGTGCTGTCGAAATCATCTTCTTGGAAGAAGACATCAACGTCGTCGGCAACTGTGGGCTTCGAGGGAGGTTTTGAGGTGTTTGGTTTTGTTGTCGGAAATGCGCTTGGACGGCTGATTTTAGGAACTGATATTCCAGGTACATTGAAGACCGAATCATCATCAGAGGAGATGATGGTTAAGTCATCATCTATGTTGGTGGGGGCTTTGGATGCGAGGGATTTCGATGGAGCAGGAGCAGGAGCAGGAGCAGGAGCCGTAGGTCTTGTCTTGTTGACAGGCGCAACGCGGCGTGATGGCGGTTGCGGGGGACTGGAACAGAGATCAATTACTTCGGGCATAATGACTGAAGACGCGAAGTGATTGCGAAACAGTTGAGGTGAAGAGGCACAGCCAGGCAGCTGAATCGAATGCTCAAATGATGAGGAGAGTTGAATGATGAGGGACGCGATTACCACAATCTCGGCCCGTGTCTAGATAGTGCGCGTGATCACGTGTACACGTACACTACGTCTACGGTCTAGTATAGCTATCTAACTCGCCCTCAAGACATTTTAATCGCTATCTAGTGCCTGGAACATGAGTATCATACACTCGAGACGGTTTTCTTCTTCTTATACTTTTTCTAGGATACCAATCACATCCCCAAGCTGAGGCCAAATTTGAATTTAAAGAGTTCAGAGCTAATACAAAACAGCGATTAAGCTGACAGCCCGCGAGAGCAAAGAAGTATAAATATCTACAAAAGCCCACCCGAGCCCTCATCACAAAGACGCCTCTGCCAATGCTGGGTATGCGCAAGCCAATCCCCGACGCCAAAAACAATGCAAAGCCATAAACATACTCTCCAGTCATACAAACCGCTCCGTGTCGTTCAATAACTCATATCACCCTCATCCGAATCTCCGGCGCCATCACAAACAGGGCTTTTCAAACCAATGTTGACTCTCTCGTCAGCCATCCCCATCTCTTTCACGCGTATTTCGTTCTGTATAGCAACGAAATACTTCTTCAGGCTCTTCAAACCTCTCAAAAAACCCATGTCAGGCAAATCTGGGTGTCTGGGTGGGCAAACACGCGTACCCTCGCTGAGGCCCTCCTTAGTTATACAATTCGCGAAGTCTGCAATCTTGAAATCAATCTCCTTTACAGGTCTCACATCCTTCTCCGTAGCTGCACTATCGCTCTCATCCTCGACGTGAGTATCTCCGTCGTAAAACATCAAGAGACTTGCAGCATAAAATCGATATCCGACAAGACCGCGAATCAGGACTTCGAGCTCTGTAAGCTTCCTTAGGACCGTGGGAATATGTCGTAGAACGCTCGCATAATCAACCCCGTCGTATAAAAACCGCGTCAGAGCGTCTTGAAATTCCCGCCCGGCCTTGAGGTCCCTCCCAAAATATTTGTCCTTGAAAACGTATTTTTGGTCCTTAACGTCCCATACTTGTAGCCCGCAAACACGGACACCCAGCTCTTTCGATGTTGTAGCAGCACATTTCTGCCGTTGTGACTTTTGTTTCTTCTCGCTAGCCTCGACGCCGTATTGTCGGGTCCCCATCTTGAGGTCCATAATGCACGGTCTTTTCATACCGCATGTTAAGTCCTCAAGGAGTAGAAAATATTGAACACGCGAGCCCTGCTGTGTTTGTGCTTCCTTGGGGTTGACAGGACGAGGGATACCTAGGAAATCTAAAGTCTGGGTGCGAGCAGGTGGTGGTATGAGGTCAGAAGCCTCTTCACCAGCATCAGAGCGACTCGTGGCGACTGAATCTTCCGCAGCTGCGTGTGAGGCTTCAGAATCCATGGCCTTCGATGGAGGCACTTGATTTTCATTTGATGTCTCAGGATCCATCGTAAAGACCTCCTCTTCAGAATCTCCCTTATAACCGGCGTCATCCGCCTCTTCGAAATACCTTAGATTGCCACGATCCTCGGCTACTTCGGTAGGCTTACGCCGGAGTCCACCGCTTGAGTATCGCCTTTGTCGTTTGCCAGATGAGCCGGAAGAATCACTCTGAGTACGAGAAAGTTCGGGCTCTGGAGCACTAGTGCCTGCCTTTTCATTGAACACCTTCTCCTCCTCGTCGCTGTTGGAGCCCCTCCTTAGGATGGACTCAGACATATTGGCTGGTGTATCAACAATCGCGCTCTGCCTTTGCGCAGCTGCTGCCTCTAGAGCCTGGCGGCGAATAGATACTTCAACTGGCTGCACGGTAGCAGGCGCTTGACTCTGCTGAGCAGCTGTGAGACTCGACTCTGAATTAGACACTCGGAGATTGGGCCCAGTTCCACGACGATTTGGCATCGATCGCTTTTGTGATCCTGGCTTTTTATGGCGTTCAATTGGAATTGGCTGTCCCAGGAAAGCTTCGTCGAAGACTTTGTTTCGAAGCTCTTTATTGACTGTTGTAGCGCCCCAACTAGTCGCGTGTTTATCTGCCAATGAGGGACGAAATGTGAAGTCCGCATCAGGTAACGGCGGCTGTGCTTGGGGAGCGTCCCGGTACGACGCCGCTGTGACACCATCACTCTTAGATCTCTGGTGTGGATCCAGCACATATACTTGGTTGCGGAAAAATCTTGATGGTAAGATGTGTCTATTATCCGCAAAGGTGACAGTCGGAATTGGCGCTGAAGAGGCCTGAATTGACTGACTGATCATCCTCGGGGCCTCTGGCAGATCAGTAGCAGAGGTACTGCTGTTTGGAGCACCTGCTACCTTCCCACTCGTAGGCTCTTGTGGGCCATCTTGGGTAAGGGAATTGCCATTAGTAGCTACCTCCGGATTATCATGACGCGTGGACCTGCGACGTATCTGCTTTGCGAAAGTGACATTGAGAACACCAATGTATCTAAAGAAAGAAAGGAACATACTCCATTAGCGTCTAAATTCTTGGCACGATATACTGGGGCTGTGGGGTCTTTGGAAGCAACTCAGCGTCGGCAATGTGAGCAGAAAGAGCTGGAGGCATAAGAAGAACACACACCTAGGAAGAAAGTTCAATAACTGAGGATGGTTACGCTCAATTCTCTCGTAAAATTCATTTTCGCGATTATTCAGTTGCTTACATACTGCACGCTTGGAGAATCTCCACATAGTCGTGTGGCCTCCAACCTGGTGCCGATATGGAATCAATTCAATGGTTTCCAACGGCTGTATGATGTTTTTCTGGTGTTCGTGAATGTGTGGCTGATTCGCAATGTGCGAATCGTTAGTTAGCTTCACTGAACCGGTTGGCGTCGTGTCGAGATCTTCCACGCCAGATTCCTCAGCAGTCGTGCTGGAACCATCCTCATCATGGACTTCGGGTTCAGTTTCGGGTACATCATGGAGACGAGAAGGCACTTTGTCGGTGGAGTCCTTCTGCATACTAGGTATACCATGGATAGGGGATGGAAGCGGCAGAGTTTTGTCTTCCTTTGTGATGTATTTCTTGTCTATTTCGTCGGATGGTACTTCATGCTCCTCGAGCCATTGTTGAGAGTTCGCTGCATCCAAACGGTCCGTATCTATAAGTCGTAGTTTATCGTCACTATGCGAACTACTTCTAGTCCGCTCCGGAGACTCCATGAGATTCGTACTGTTGTGTGGGACGAAGAGAGCCGACGAGATTTCATCTTCTCCAGAATCATCCTCATCATCTCCCCTTCGTGTATGGATTAATATTGTGCCATCGGCATCCGCTTTCTCCTCTCGGATAGTCCGTGGAACCTTCGGAGACTTATCTTCACCGTCAAACTTCAACCTTTCGGATTCGGTGACAGGTATACTTGATGAAAAAGATGAGCCTTTGGCAGGACCGATTGTTAGGTTGTGGTGTTTCCGGATTTCGTCAAGTAATTGGGGGGGCATTTCCCGTTCTTCTTTCGAATCACCCTTATCCGTACTTTGCGATGTGCTGTGAGATGCGCCATCAAAGTGACCTCCACCGATAGTATCGTGCGTTGCGCTTTGGAATTCTCCGGCCTGAGTGCTCTTCTGGTCCTTCTGGTCTTCTGATTCACGTCCAACAAGGTCTTTGGCACTAGATGGACCGTCTTTGGGATGGACTCTACTCTTGTTATCCCGCTTCCTAGCCCTATCCTCCGGCAGACCTTCTCTGAAGAATCCCATACTATGACTCGCTTTCCTGCTGCGACTATCGTGCTCAACCCCAGCAAGTACTTCCTTGAGGGACTTCTCAACTGGGCCATCTTGCCCATCCTTGCTCCCTTGATTGCCGATGGACCACGCCTTTTCTTCTTTCTTTACAGGGCGATGAGCATCCCTCCAAGATCTGTACTCCGCTCGGACCCCTTCCGTAGGAGGAGTTCTTGATATCGATTCGGATGGGGGGATTGGCGCGGAAGGACCTGCTATGCCAGTGTCACCAGGGTTTGTGGAAAACGCACCCTTTGGGATCGCTTGGACACGCCTCTCTTTCTCTGTACGTTCTAATGATGTTCCACGCCCACGGCTTCTGTTGCTGAGGAGTTGCCGATGATTGGTTAGTGACAGACCGGAGCCATTCAAGTCACGTAGCTTGAAATCAAAGGAGGGCAGAGACGATCCAACGCCCACGCCCGCTCGTAAATCGGTCGACGAAGCAGATGCAACGATTGGCATGCTAGATAGCGAGTGGTCAGACTCGTTATTTAGCTCACTGTCCCGTTGCGTGTCTTGTGAAGGGAGAGGTGAGGGGTTTGATTGCGTAGGAGTAGAGGTTCCAGCGTTGGAGGGGTCTTGCTCTGTGTCGCGGCTCGAAATCAAAGCTTGCGTCAACAAGGACGAAGGGTTTTTTCGAGCGGTGTGCAAAGGCGTCCATTTTGAGCTTTGGCTCTGCGAGCTGGCTTGAGACTCTTTATGTGCTCGCTCCTGCTCAGACCTCACCGCGTCGGTGGGTGCGGCATGGTGTCCGGACTCAGAGGGGGGGCTTGACATGGGCGCACATCTATCGAGTGCTCTCGCAATGTGCCACTTTGATTCGCAGATCTGGGGCCTCTACGTCTACGGAGAGGCTATTGGTGGGAGGTAGATTGGTAAGTATGGGTTCGCCACTGCGGTGTCCTGGATCTCCTTGCGTAGGGATTTACGCGGGGCCACGGGGTGAAAGTATTCGTCGTGCAGTTCGCTGCCGTTCGTGGATATGTCGAGTCAATATGCCAATGCTGCAGAGGCTGAGCTGGTACACGCCGTGATCACGTCGAGCAGGCTTGCAGTTCTGTTGACCGATAATTGACGGTGGTGGAAGACTCACGACCTATATGGCTGAGATCGTAGTTGTGGTGGTGGTGGTGGTAGTGTATTGGATTGGATTGTCTGCAAATAATGTGCCGAGACGGGGCATAAGGTTGTCGGGTCACGCTAAGGAGGATATGCGGGATACACTACAATCTACAGTATTATTGATATGTAGATAGGAACAGGTCTAGGAGTTCATGGTCATGGAAATACATGCGTGCATCTAGAAGACATCTATTTATTACTTTATTGAACATGCAATTATCACTCTTCCCGTCATCGGCCTCTTTATCTTGCTTCCTAGCAAAAAGAAAAAGACCACCTCCGTACAATTAAATTTACAATCATCTTAAAGCCTCCAATTCTGATAAGGGCAGGGCTTCCAATAATGGGCACTGTAAGCTCCACAGGGAAGCTACTGTACGGACAAACGTCCCGATAGAACCCCTGCTGTTGATGATGCAGGAGGCGCGATACAGCACGTCAACCTATGATACGAAAACGTGTGTCTGCACAGTCCTCCATATATGGTTTCTTGAGATACTACTTTTTCGCAATCGGGAGCTGCACCGGCAAATATATATTGCACGACATTTATTGGAGGCACGTATTTATATACCTAACGGTACCGATAAATGAAGCACACGGTACAGACGTATAGACTGAGAATGAGCGATTTCTCGTTCGACACATGCCACGAACTCTACGCCGAAACCGCGAAAGACCCCGGTCTAACGTTGTGTAAAGTACGAAATCTGATATTATTGGCAAAACTTAAGTAAGGGGTATCATAAGATCACCACCATAGGTGCCCAACTCCTTATCCTGTAGCTATGCAGAGCGCAAAGCACCGGCCAAGCAAAATCCCTCATAACTTGACATTCAGACGTATTTACTCGCAGTTCCAAACAAACCCTTCGTCATGGGGCCGTTACTCCAGCCTCGTTGCCCCAGATAACACATTTTACTGGTATCGTTCACACAATTCCAAACAGCCTCCTTCTCTTGGCGCCGTTGCTCTCAATGTCTTTGCTTGAATCGACGTTCTTGGCTTTCCTGAGCTCGGCATCAACTGACCAGTCCTCCAGAAAATTTCCAGCGTCCCCAAGAACATCGTCCATGTCGAACGCTGGCATAGGCGGATCAAACCCTGTCAAGTCGCCTTTTGTGCCGATGAATGGTGACTGTTCGATATCTGTCTCCTCGCTATATTGCCACACGGGATGGTCTATAGCTTCATCCCCGAGGTTGAGGTGACGGGAAGGCTCAGCTGCCAATGTCCTGTGCTGTTCTTGCTCTAATAAAGCCTGCTGGTCTGCCGCGAGAAAAGCCTGTGCTTGTGCAACCACGGCTGGGCTGCGGTTGATTTGTGAATCCGTGTATTCTGGAATCAGTCTTTGTTTTCTCGCAGCACTGAAATGGTCTCCGAAAGTGACAAGTATAGTGCTTTCGTCAGATGAATCCTCCTCGAATAGCTGCTCTGGCGGCGGTGGAGAGCCAGGAACTCGCTTTAGAAGAGGGGGGGCTTTATCTATGTCATCTGTTTCCGATGGTAACACTCCGAAAGATACTCGCTTCTTAAATTTTCCGGATGCCGTCTTCATGCTTGTCCAAGGGTTACTTAGTGCAGCCTCAACAAGTAATTGCGTACTTGGTAAATCTTCAATAGATTTACCCCTTTTCGGTGGTGTTGGCGGTGTCATAATATCCCTAAAGGGTACGATTGCCTTATCAGGTGATGGAGAGCGCTCAATATGTTGCCAACTTCCTTCATCCTCGTTAGAGTCATTTCGATGTGAATCCTTTTCTTCTGGCTGTGGTACCGTCTCGTAAGAACTGGTACTCGCATGAAGGGCTAGGAAGAAAGGTTTGGGAAGGACGCCCATAGCTACTTTAGTCCACGGGGTCTGTTCTCCTGGCCTTACAACTTGAGATGCAACTTCTGGGGTCTTTGGGACTTTAGCTTCTAGGACCATTAGTCTCGTCGCCTTGGTATCGATAGCCTCCACTTTAGAAGGCGGTTGAAATGGAGACTCTGCATTGACAGCTTGAGAAGATAGGAATTCATGTGCAGCTTTTTCCGAAAGTGTACCATTTTCCGGTTCCGTAGCACCGACATGCAACGAACCTTCTGACGAATGGTCTGAATTACTTCGAATATCATCTTTTGGAGATTTGAGCTCGTCATCATCAGTCTCTTCGTCCGTAGTACCTTCGCTAGCGGTCGTATTATCGTCTATATCATCAGGACTAGCCTTTCGGTCGTCGTTCTCGTCGTCCACTTCCTCCAGCAAATTGTTGTGCTTTTGCTCATGCTGATTTTGTTTAACTACAACACATTCAACCCGAAGCTGCTTAAGCGGAGTTATATCCGAGGGAACTCCTTCCGGGTGAAGCTGCTGTTCTTCTAGGACCTGCTGATCCCGGGGCTGTTGGTCAAGGTTATGCTGCATCGTAACTGATCGATTGAGAATCCCGTCGTCTCGGGCATTTATATCGGCTTGGTCAATGTCGCCTCGAAACGTCATTTCGTTATTAATCACAGCATCCTTGTCCTTGATTTCAGATGGGACTTTATCGAGCAGATTTACCTCCTCACGGACCTGACTTTGGGTAGGCAGTTTTTGAGACGATTCAATGCTTCTTCCGGATCTTACTGGTGTCGTATTGTACGATTGGGTGCTAGAATCACATAGCCTAAGCCCCTTTGAGCGATTAGGAGATGCATCCACTGGTACTGGCGATTTCAGAGTCTTCGCTGACGGCCCACGGAGAGGATGCGAGGGTAGTGCTTGGCTCGACCCGGCTGATGAGCTTGAACTTTGCTGAAGAACGGCGCCGGTGACTTGTTCGTTGTCGGTCCAGGTAACGTATTCGAGGGAAGTGCTTGAGTCGAACCGGCTATAATATATGGATTCTGTTGCAGAACTGATACCGGCGGCTTCACAATGCTTCTTGGCGGTTCGATCAAGGTGTCTAAGGGCAGTACTTGACTTGACTTGGCCGGCGGGATTAAAGTCTGTTGAGGGACCGGTACAACCATGCCAGATTCTGGAGATTCTATGAGCCCACCCTGAGAGAAAAGGTATCCGAAATTGGCAAACTCTGGTAGCAAAGGTGGAGCGGCTTGAACCCGAGGTGAAATTGGCGTCTGCAATAGACCCATGTTCCCTTTCTCCTCGCAATGGGAAGTAAAGTTCTCACTCATCGGAGGGTCTGCACTCTGAGCGAAAGGAGTGGTAATGTTGACGTTGGAATGATCGTCCCATTGAGGAGCGCATACATTTTGTACTTGGTAATTGTTGTCTTCCGAAAGTTTTCTCGCTACTGATGGCTTTATAGAGATAGGTTCGTCAGACTCTTGTGGTTGTACTGTAGCAATCTGCCGAGGTCGCTTTTTCCGGAATTGGAATTTCTCCATGTCACGCGACGATGGAGCAACTTCCGTGATAAAGCTAATGTCTTCTGAAGATTCTAGCATGGGATTCTGGCATTTCGGTGTTCCTGTATGGCGAGGCAGCTTTGGCAACGCACTAGGAAAAGTAGCGGCTGAACTTGCTTGTGAGTTCTTGCTATGAGTTGCAGGTGTCTGTATGCGTCGTTTCCGGCTGGGAGGCGACGAAGGTAAAAGTCCCATTTCAAAGGTCGTATTGGATATATTTTCAGCACCGTATGTAGTGTTAAGAACATCCAGCTTTGAATTTTGTTCAAATCTCAGAGTAGAACTTTCCTGAAACTCATCTATATATCCCACCTCCTGCTGCCGTTTTGTAACCTGGTTTGTATGCAAAGGACGTGGCTGGGCATCTGGTAAAGAGGATGATTCTATTGATGGGGTTCTCTGTTTCGAGTGACATCTCGATGTGAGGATATTGGAACTTCTCAAACGGGCTGCCGGAGGTGACCTCCGAGTTTCCTTTAATTTTGACTGTCGACGTCGGTCTCTATCACCATGATGGTCGGGCATAGGTGTTGGCGTAGAGATAGCCGGTTCTTCCCAACGAGCACGCTTAGATACATAAGATCCTTTTAACCATATCGAATTAAAAGGTCTCTTAGTCCCTCTTGTGCTCTCTTCGTCCCTGAAACCCATTCCACTCCCAGCTTTCTGCTCCGTATATCCGTATGGCGTTACTTTCTTATCTGGTATGCCGGCCTGATCAGTCGACATTTCCTCCTCATCCGACGAAAGCGCTGCTGAATATCCCCTCATCCGTGAAGACTTCAAATCGAAAACCCTCCATTCAGATCCAGCATTTGAAGCCCCAGCCTCAGCCGCGGCTGTTGACTTGCACCAAGCAAGAGCTTCCGCTGGATTTAGATGCCCCAGCCCATGATCTGCAGCTCGTTTCATTACATCCTGTTTCCTGAATATCATATCTTTTGCTCCCGGTCTCCACCATATTTCCTTTTCTGGTTCTTGATACCGCCATGGGTTCACCCATCCGCTCTCTCTGGTGAGAGGCCCCCGCAGAAGAACCGACTCTAGAACTGGTAGGTGTCCACTCATATATCTCCTCGCCTGCTCTTCGTATCGTAGGTGCTTCCTCTGTATTTCGTCTTCGGTCTCCTCTGTGTCACTCCCCCCACAGATCACATCTTCCGGGTCGATCGCAGGTGAGTAGTGAAAAGGCGCATCGTGGGATTTGCTGCCCTTCCGCAAGGCCCTACCGCCAGAAGAGTACATTTTCATGAAAGTCCCATGCGATAAAGGGTGGTTGGAATAGCATTGGATCGGGTTGAGAGGGTGGGGTCGTGGTCGAAAAGGTTGACCAGGTAGCATGTGGAGTTGTCGCGTCTGGTGGCGTTTCTCTGGCGTAAAGTGGTATTTACGCGACTGACAAAGGACCGACCATTGAGCCATTCAAAGACGGGTTCTGGAAAGTACTCCGAGTTACATACTATAGCTCATTTGAGACCTATCAGCTTCATGTAACTATTACTTTCTGAACACGCCTATACAGAGCTATATGCCAATTATCAGATCATTATTCTTCTGAGACTATTTGGGATCTCGAATGCGAAATGGGCATGTAAGCCGACAGCAGAAGTCGACCGTTGATATCATATCTTCACTAAATATCAGAAATGACCCTGTATACATCGAATCATTCCATCCTTGACCTATTTGATACAGAGCTGGATTATCCCCAAATGTATCTTCAATGTCACTAACTTCCCAGAGATCGAGGCTTGTCGGCCAAGAAAAGCCGTTGTTTTGGTGGGGCTGTTGCTACGGCGACTTGGCCTTGAAGCCGCTCCCCATCCCATATACCGCGCATGGATGTACGAATGGATTCATCTCGACCGTGACGCGTTCACAATGATATTTCATAATATTACCTCATTTATTTCATAGAGGGCTACCGGAATCCACCGCCAGATTAGGAAGACCCACCAAAACATCCCACCGATACATCTCTCAAACCAAGACAATCGCCGACGCGACGCGATAGCAGCAAGCCATAACCCATACCGACCGCGATATAAACCCTTCCACGACATCCCCCAACATTGCCATTGCTATGGAGCAGGCATGGTTAGATTCCCTTTCAGAAGACTGGGTTTCGCAACCAAGATCATCTGGCTCTCCAGCACCTTCTCTGCCCTCTCTGACCGATAATACCTCCGAACTTTCTGACGCGCGCGCCAAGTCGAGTCGCATCCCAAAATACAACCCCCAGAAGAAAACATGGTCCGCTGCTGATAGCCCTCTCAGTGAGCGCAGTAGTAACGAGCACAATGTTCGATTGTGTCAGCGGGGATCTAAGACTCCTTCAAAACTCCGCGACGAATTGGGAAGTGCGCGTGGAAGGCATTTTCGAACAGTATCTGCATCCACAACTCAATCAGTACAATGCCACACAATTCAACATAAATCCACTAGTTCATCACCGAAGAGAGTGTCAGGCGAAATACCTGAATGGAAGAGTAGACTGTTGCATGGGGATGTTGCATATGGCGAGCAACGCGATTTGTTCAGCCCTGCTGGTATTGAAAACCTATTCCGGCCTCCTCAATCCCAGCCGCCATCACCAGCGAAGCTCCAGACGCAGACGCAGACGCAGACGCAGACGCAGACAATTGGGGAAGAGAGTATCGTGGTGCCTTCAAGCCCCCCGCCATACTTTATCAACAGAGAAACTCGAGAGTCGGAAGTTGTATCGGGCCAGGGAGAAGAGATGGAAGACCAAAAGCGTGGAAAGCCACGAGCGATGAAATACAAGTTGGTCAACGATGAGGGCAGCGAGTTCTCGGCATCAGATTTGAGTCGAAGTAGTAACTTTCACCCGAGGGCTGCAACTTCTCAAAGTGTACGTGTCTACGACTCAAGCATGGGAGCTTCAGTTTCGCAAAACGGAGTAGTAGGACGGACAGTGAGTGGGCAGAGCGACATGCGCAACGAAGAGCTCAGTCCAATATATGTTTCGAGACACAATACCTTCGACGCAAATATTGATTTTTCAGCAAAGATACCGGTTGCTGAACTTAAAGAACGATTAGAGGATATTCGAGAAGATAGCCCACCTCAGGTCAGCGAAACCCTGGACGAGAGTTCAGGGATCGCGTTGGAAAGCATGACAGCTGAGACAGATGACTTTGCACATAATGGTCATTTTATCAATACTCGCAGAGGAGGCCGTTCAGACGAGGGATCTTTTCAAAAGCGCATGTTGAGCCCTTCTTCACTCCTGGCCATAGATGAATCAGCAATGCTGCCGGAAGAGTCGATGCAAGCAAGCACGCCAAAGCAACTACCTAACGTCACGAAGACACGAATGTCAAACGAGTATCAAGTTCCTACAGGCCAAAATCTATCTCCAACTCCCCAGACGCCTCATCCAAGTCCCTCTAAACCCAATGAGAGGCCACTTGAAACCAGTTCAGGCAGTCCGCTGAAACTTTTCGGCACATATGATACTTTCACCAAGCAAAAACTTCTACGCCGACTGAGCCAATTCGAAGGAGACTTTGATGGAAGCGAGGAGGGGTTTTTGCATTCCGTATCTGGACAGGAACAAGCAAATTCCGATATCAATGAGGTATCTTTAGCTGAATCAAGTCCAATAAAGCCACAGCAACAAGGTCAAAGCCATGCGCATACATCGAGGAAAGTCACTAGCTTTGGGAAAGGAGAGTTGGATCAATTTCAGTTTAGTGAGGAGGCATCCTACGATTCGAGTAGATCCAGCAGTCAAGATGAGGATAAAGAGAATTTGTCTCTCCCGGTGCTTGACCCGACAACTCAAACTAAATTCAAGTTCCATTTGGAACCATCACCAGCTATGGACGAGGATATGGTGATGACGCGTCGGTCTAGACACACTACCACCACAAACACAACAAAACGCACTATCAACGTTCGCAAGACAATACGGCCGGCTACTAGCACTTCGGAGTTGTCGACCGAGATGCCATCAGCTCAAAGACTGGAGGATATGAATACACCAAGGAAAAGGAACGGAGATTTAGAGGGGAAGAGGTTACCAAAGTCCCCCTTCAGAGATCCCACCCCCAAACGGCGACGGACCTTACAAAGTCAAGATATCAGCTCGTTGAAAGTAGGCGATGACAGTGCCGGGATTGACTCTTTGAGAGAAACGCACCAGCAGATGCAATCTGTTGTTGAAAACCGGAAGGATTCAAGGCATTTGAACGATCAGCAGGCAGCTAATCCAAAAGTCCTCGCCATCCGTCAGATTTTGAGACCTCGGACACCGACACCGAGCCAAAGAAGTAGTCAACAAAATGAACGACCTCCGCTTGTGGAATTAGACATGTCTACCATCGAAAGGGCACGCGTACTTCAAGAGCAGAGGATCGCGCAAATACAAGCTGAACTTGACACGACGGATCCTCTAAGGGTATCCCCAGCTCTTGGTGCTAGTCAGCACATACGCGACGAGAGCCGCAAAGGATCTGTCACAACACAAGATTTCCTCGATGAGGCCAAAAAAATCATGGCAGGAATCCGGGGTAAAGCGAGACCGCGGAGTGGTTTGACGAGTGTTGAGGAATCCGAGGCCGAGAATGATAGAAACCATATACCTGAGGGTGCTGCGGAAGAACTCGTTGAAGATTCATATCAGGAGTCTACGCAGGAGCCATTCTCAAGGCCCCCGAGTCGTGATGGGAAACCGATTACAAGGGTGCCTGTTATGCAAGCGGATCCGGTAATTTTGGATCACCTTCGCAAGTATCAGGAGAAGAGTGATATGGATGATGTCATTGCATCGTCAATACGAACCATGGCTATGGCCAAAGAAGCAGTCGAGGAAGCCAAAGAGATTGAACGAATGACGAATGAGACGATTTCACGGGCTTCAGGCAGATTCCTGAGGCCGAGCACATTCTGGAGCATTTTGGAGATCGAGCCATCCAATATTCGAATATCCGAGAATCCTGAACTTCAACGAAAGCGTAAACATTCGGCTTCATCGATTCCAACGGTGAGCGAGGGTTCAAAGGAAGCCGAATTTCCTTCTCATGGGTCCAATGCTTCATCTAGCCTGTCAACAACACGTTCCAATCCGACGGGCTCATCGAGAGGCTCAGACTCAAGGCGCGTTATTGCTCCCCATACTGTTTCTCATTTGATTCCCGAACAGCTTGCTGGTATGATCTTTGACCGCGAGAAGAATATCTGGTTCAAGGGGAAGAGTGTCAGCGCTGAGAGTCGCGGACAAGGAATCTTCTCAGCGGACGAAACGGAAGATGACCCCTTTGGAGATATTCCAGACTTGTCAGTGGATGAGACGCAAGAACGGCAACGGATCAAGGAAGTGGCCGCTGGATTGAAGCAGGAGGCGCAATCACTCAGCGACAACAAGAATACTCCAACTGCAACGCCTTTGCAACAAAATCATTTTATTTGCCAAGCTCCTGTTTCGAACAACCCTGGTCAATCCTCATTTAACTTTGACCCTTCAAACCTCTTTGATTTGACCTCGGGAGGTACAGCGCCAAAGACCAAGAATAAATTGCCTTCTTGGGAAAACAAACAAGCTCACATCACTAGCTTGCCGGTATTCCTTGAATCAAACGAAGAGACATATCGCAAAATCTCTGCTCAGACTAAGGTCATAGCGGAACCCACCGAGGAGTTTGACAGGGAAATATCTATCCATGAAGATCGAGTTCCAGAAAGTCCGCGGCGTCGCAATGTCACAATATCATTCTCGTCTCCAATAGCTTCAATCATAAAACCAGTCGACTACAACGTCGACAACAGTCTCGAGCGTAGCACGGAAGAAAATAACAATTCGGACTCCAGCGAACTCGCGGATGCTCGCGAGGACAGCATCATTATCAGAAAGAGAAGCAGCAGTCACAGAGAAACCGCAACTAGAACTCGTTCCTCAGTCAGAAACGCGTCTCGTGGAACTCCTATTGGGCGTCAAACATTTTCGGGAAGACCAGTATCACGCATTGATGAACGGGATGAAGAGTATTCTGATGAACAAAATGATGAGTTGCACCAACGAAGTTTCAGCGTTATCGTAACGACACCCGCGCCGAAGCGGGCAGTAAGCATGGTTTATGCTACGCCTAGATCATCGCGTGAGATAGGAAATCTCAGCCTTACTCCGCTTTCTGACTTTACTATACATCACGAGGACAAATCATTTGGTTTAGACGTTAGTTACGTTGCCGCGAGACAGAGATATACCCTTGGTGAGGGCGAGCAGAGGACTTTGTCCTTGTCGATCAAGGCGCTGGTGGAAAGAATTACGGAGGTTGAACCGTACGAACCATTCTGGGAGGACTTGAAACAGGTGGAGTTGCAGGAGAAGAGACTCACGACTCTCCACAAGCTAGATGAATTTTGTGGGAAGATCGAAGAACTCGATGTTTCCCATAACCAGATAAGTCAGCTTAATGGTGCTCCATCATCCGTTCGACACTTACGAATGACGCACAACTGTCTCACAAACCTGACAGCATGGAACCATCTTAGCAATCTACAGTACATCGACATCTCAAACAACGAGGTTGAGTCTCTCTCGGGATTAAAGTCTTTGGTTCACCTAAGAGGCTTGCGTGCGGATAACAACAAAATCACCTCCCTAGATGGTATTGGACAACTTGATGGGTTATTGAGTCTGCGTTTGAGGGGTAATATGCTTGAGTCCGTAGACTTCAACGCTACTAGGCTCCAGAGATTGACAAGCCTTGATCTCAAACATAACCAGATCAGAGACGTCCAAAATATCGACGAACTCTCGTCATTGTCGAACCTAAATCTGGCAGACAACCAAATCTCCAGCTTCTCACCAAATGGCACTGAGCCACTCTGGAATCTAAATTATCTCCGCTTGACTGGGAATAACCTGACTTCTATTGATGTCAGCCCATTTCCCAGTCTCCGTTTGCTGTATCTCGATCGTAATCGCCTGGGTACCGTAAGCGGTATCCTCAAAACGAAGCATCTCGACAGTTTATCGATGCGAGAACAGCAGGATGGTGCAGTAATCGACATGGCGTTCTTGTCTCAAGCGTTCGAACTGCGCAAGCTCTTCCTATCCGGAAATCTTCTTCCTATCTTCGATCCCAGCGCCGTCTTTCTCAACTTGCAGTACTTGGAGCTCGCCAATTGTGGATTAAAGTCTCTTCCTGCTAATTTCGGCCAACTGTTTCCCAACGCCCGAGTCTTGAATCTGAATTTCAACGCGCTCAAAGACCTTAAACCGCTCCATGGCATTCGGCGTTTGAAGAGGCTTTACTTGGCAGGCAATCGACTGGCAAGGCTGAGGAAGACAACAAGCATGCTGTCGCAATTTCCTTCCCTTTCGACAGTTGATCTTAGGAGCAATCAGCTGACGCTGGGCTTCTATCCAGCTCTCTTGAATACTGCTCTGGCTATACGCAAGGTCGCTGACGGTGGAGAGGTCTTGGAGCCTTTCACCATCGGAAATGTAGATAGTGAGAGAGATGCGAAGTATGTAGCGTGTCTAGACTTGGAGACAAAGATGACAAGGAGGATATACGAGCTTCTAGTACTAGGTGGATGTCCTCGGCTGAAAATACTGGATGGTTTGGATGTCAACAGGTCAACAATGGATCTGAGGGATGTGACTTGGAACACCTTGGTTGAGTCAGGAGTATTGATGATGAATGGAAATTACGCAGCGTTTGGAGTGTCCAGTGAAGGAAGCAGCACCCTGAAGCAGCCGGACGAGGAGCCGGAGCCCGTGCAGGAGCCGGTTCGAGAGGAGACGTGGCCTGCTGAGGATAGCTTTGCTTGAATGAAAATTAGGTGTTTGGGTATGTGTTTATGGCGGGCATGGGATGTCGGAGTTAGTGTTTGTATAAAAGCCAGCGTGGTGTTGGCGGACCGGGGTATTGGAGACAGGCGTTTTGTTGTATACATCACCGAGTATCAATAATGACTGGGACGAAATGAATGATATTTTGATTAAAATTCCCCTTATCCCATTTCTTTCGGAGTGAAGACAACCTCTACTACGTGATCACTGTTAACTCATGCAGTGTTTTACGGCCTTCTCCATAATTGGCCGCCAATTATGAACCCTCGAAATCTTCCTTGGACTCCCCATCTACAACTTAGCAGCACCACTAGTATTTCTTTTCCACTCTTTCACCCTCCCACTTGCCTCCTCGCTCCTCTTATCCTCCTCTACCGCCTCCCTATCCATCCTGTTATCCTCCTCTACACTCCCGTCCAAATACCCCAGCGTCTCTCTATACATCTCTTTCTTCAACACGCGATAAACACCCGTCTTGCCCTTCCCCACCAAACCCCTCTCCCCCACAAACTTCACCGCCTCTGCTAGACCCCCCAGCGCATCCACAATCCCACCTTCCAGCGCTTCTTTGGCCGAGAAGCGTTTCGCTTCCAGAACCATGGGTTTGTAGACGCTGGGCGTTAATTTTTGCCTGAAAACGGAAGACATGGCTGGGCGGAGGGGTACACCGAGATCTAGCTCGTTGAGGCAGAGAAATCCGCGCGAAGGGTTGAAGATTCTGTAATCGTGGTACATGGCTAACATAAAGCCCCCAGCAAACGCATGTCCATTGACTAGCGCTATCGTTGGCATAGGATATCTACAAAAGATGATTAGTTCAAGACTTCTCAAAAATAAAAGAGAATGCAACGCACGTCAATAGCCGTCTAAAAAGAGCAAATAGACTGTTGTGGAAGAATCCCTTGGTTGAAGAGGCATGATCGAGGTCTAGACCGTTGCTGTAGAACTTTTGGATCCCGGATGTGGTTATCAGAACACCCGGTGGGTATTCGTGCTCAATTATGTCGAGGGCTAGGAGGAGGGCTTGGCAGAAGGGTGTTAGGAGCCGGTTATCGGGGGGTGCAGTGAAGGTTAGGAGGTAGACGCCTGGCGTGGTGGTTGTGACAATTACGGTGCCACTGCCGCTGGTTGCCGTGGGCGAGGAGAGAATTGGCAGTTCGAAGAGAGTTTTGGTTGCCATTTTGGTGATTGTGGATTATGTCAATGGGGGGTATAGTGATGGACGATGGATGGATTGTCGAGTATCATAGAGGTTCACTAGTCCTTCCATGTGCTATTCAGAATAGTAATCCCTTGGACCTCGGCATGTCAGGTTTGAGCCATAAAGACTCTTTTGACGTCAAATGTCTCTCTCTGTGTGTACTAAGCAGTTTATCTTGCATTTGTGACATCTGAAAGCCCTTTATATAAGACCTAAAAAGTGCTGGTGGAATTGAGCAACATTGCCCTTTGTACAAGGCTGGGGAAAGCTAGGCAGGACAGGGATGAATTTAGCGCAAGGCTCTAGATTAAGAGTAGGACCACTGCGTATCTTTTCGCGAGATCTGTCAATATCAATCATCCCACTTCAAACTTGACGCTGCAACATGGCGGCGGCAGAGGAGCCCAAGACAATCCTGTTCTTCCACCCCGACTTGGGGATTGGAGGGGCAGAGAGATTGATCATCGATGCTGCAGTAGGACTCCAGAATCGTGGCCATAAAGTTGTTATGTTCACAAGCCATTGCGACCCAAAACACTGCTTCGATGAAGCTCGGGATGGTATGCTGTAATTATACCTCCTGTTAAAATACCTTCCTTTGACACATTCCCTCCAGGAACCCTTGACGTACGCGTCCGCGGCAACTGGCTAGTCCCCGCTTCCATCTTATCTCGATTCTCCATCATATGCGCCATTCTACGGCAACTACAACTCATTCTTTGGACATACTTCACATCCGAGCTCAGCGTATTACAACCGGATGCCTTCGTGATAGACCAACTAAGTGCTGGTCTGCCATGGCTAGCATATTTGTACCCAGGTACCCGCATATTATTTTACTGCCATTTCCCCGACCTCTTACTCGCCCAAGGCCGGTCTTCGTTGTTGAAGCGCGTCTATCGAATACCATTCGATGCTCTCGAGCAATGGAGTATGAGCTTTGCGGACGAAGTGGCGGTAAATTCGGGGTTCACAAAGGCCATGGTGGGAAAGGTTTGGCCGAGTCTTGCTAAGTCGAAGGATTTAAAGATTGTCTATCCTTGCGTGGATGTTAAAGAGAAGACTTTCGAAGAGAATGAAGGCATTGTTGCTGCTTGGAAAGACAAGAAAGTTTTGTTGAGCATAAATCGATTTGAAAGGAAGAAGGATATTGGCCTGGCTGTCAAAGCATACGCAGGGCTTGGGAAACAGGGGCGGGAAGGCGTGAGGCTTGTACTCGCAGGTTTGTCACATTACCGGTATCTAAGGGATTAGGCTGACGCACCTTAGGTGGATACGATAACCGGGTGCAAGAAAATGTGCTATATCACAAGGAGCTCGTAACTCTGGCGGAATCATTAGGTCTCAAGACTGCCACGGCAGGAAATATCGTGACAGCTTTGAATGTTCCCGACCATGTGGATGTTCTGTTTCTACAATCAGTACCAAGCACACTGAAAGACGTGCTTCTCAAATCGGCATGTCTCCTTGTATATACTCCCTCCAACGAGCACTTTGGCATTGTACCCCTGGAGGCCATGCTAGTGGGTGTTCCAGTTCTAGCCGCAAATACAGGCGGGCCTCTCGAGACCGTTGTGCACGGCAAAACAGGCTGGCATTGCTCGCCCGAAGATACGGAGGGCTGGACTGCAGTCATGGATAAGGTACTGCACAAAATGTCCAAGAAGGACTTGGAAGCTATCGGCAGAGCTGGCAAAGAAAGAGTGGAGAGAGAGTTTTCTAATGTGAAGATGGCAGAGCGAGTTGATCGAATTATTGATGGCATGGCTGAAACTGAACGGAAGAGTACACACGATGTATCTTCATTCTTGATGGTTCTGGCTATTGCGCTATCGGACACGGCGTACTTTTTGGCCTCGCAAAGTCAAACGCTGAATGAGACCGGGATTGGATTTCTTCTACCTCCTTTCACGATTACTGCCCTATCGGTTTTATCTTGGCTTGTACCGAGGCTATGGGGGCTATGGTAGGACCAGTCGGGTCAGATCATGCTTTACATACAGTGAGTTGGTTCTCATAACATAGCGGATGAGGATGAGTGTTTTATAGATACATGTACAAATCTGCTCATAGACCCTAGATACCCAACTTTTCGAATGTTTAAAACGCTTCTAAACCCTTTTTTCGTTGTAACCGTCTAACTCCAAAATTTGTCTGCAATCATCAACACTATCAGTCCGAGTGACCTTTCTTTCTATCGTCGTGTCTTGTCTGCTTCCCATGCGCCTATCCATCTAAGCTCTCCATTCCGGAACGACCCTCTTCAAATACTTCATAAACTTCGCTAACCCCACCGCCATCTCCACGTTTCCCTCGGGATCCGTCACCTTTTCAGGCCACGCGATCCCAGCTCCATACAAGCCCCTAACCCTCTTGCCCTCCTTATCCTGAAACCCCCCAGTCTCATGATCATACACAAGTTCCAACTTCTTCCCTTCGCGTTCCAGCACCGGCAACTCGTTATGCTTATAACCAATAGCCTGCACGACATGCGTACAAGATGGTAGATGCGCAAGATAGGTTTCTGTTTCTTTTTCTTTCGTCGTGGATACCTTTTCCAGGAACCGACTCACGTCTGAAGATGGTAATCTGTCTTCTTCGAGATTCTCTTTCGCCCAGGTAGCTACTGCGCCTTTTAGACCGGTATTATCTCTTAATATCCACCCGTCTTTCTCCTCTGCATATCGCAAAGGGTGGCGCGTGAACCATTTTATACGTAGTTTGGGATGAGAAGTGCTGGCGAGGTTGTAAAGATTCCGCAGAACGAGGATGGCGCTATGAGATGCGCCGATTACAGCTACTGTTAGCTCCTTATCTCCCGGAAGGATTTCAGCGATGAGAGATGGCTTGAGAGCGGGGTCGAGGCCGATTTCTTGGATATCCTTGACCGGCAGCGGACCAGTTGTGGGAGCGGCGCCGTTGCAGAGAATCAAAAGATCGGAAGAGACGGAAATTGACCCAGCACTCGTCTGGTCGGGTTTTATTTCGACGGTCCAGTTGTTTGCCTGCCTTGGCATCAGCGTGCGAAACGTGTATTGGGACATCATTCAAACAGCTTACCTCTGACCACGACGCCCGAGATACACTCCCAACCTGCTTTGCCACCCCTCGGTTCAAATTTAACCCTTTCGTCAGCATGATACACAAGTCCGCTGCCTGAGCAATATGGCATGTATCCTCCTGATCCAACCCCTTAAGATGCGTATACGCATTCGGTTTCTCCGCCTCTGTCACCACGTCTCTGAACGGCTGCACGCCCTCTGCATAATCCATGAACCGCTTCACCTTGGTGTTACTACCTCTCGTTAGATCACGTGTCGCGCAACAAAATTGAAAGCGTCTCATTCATACCTTGGTACTTCTCTATAATACTGATTCAACCTCCCGCCCTGAAATATATTATCGACCCAGAGAATCGGACTCTTCTTTTGCTCGAGTAAGTTCCCGACTGCACATATGCCGCCGGGACCGGCACCTAGTACTACGGCGCGGTATCTTGGTGTTTGCTTCTGCTGTGACAAAAAACGCGAGCATTGAGGGCGGGATGAGGATATGGCGTTTATGGCGAGGAAGAAACTCCGCGCAGCCCTCGGATGAGGTGTTCTGATCAAGAGCATCTTGTGGTGATGGGAATCTATCAACAAGGCATGTGTTTATGTTGGAGTAGGGTGGGCAGTAGACCAGCTATAGAAACGCGATCTGGTCTCTGCAAAGTCTCACTTAAACAAGAATCATGTACGGTACGCAATGAAACCACTAAGAGTGGAAATGAAAAAGAGAGTGAGTGGCAATTGGGTTGTGGTTGAGTCAGGTATGGATGGTATCATTCGCGAGAAAACTTAACGTCGCGCCCGCTTCTAAGTCGCGCTAAGCCGAGTCTAGAAGCAAGACCAAGCACAATCAACGTTTGAAGAAAGTATGCAATTGTAATGGTTTCAATTGCTTCATATCTTGTGAGACATTATAAGCTATCTGAACATGTGCTCTTTGAGAAGCTTTGGATACCTTGCGCTTATGTTGGTTGTCCAACTTCTGGAGGAAAAAAGCCTCGTCCTCGTCTCTGGTATCACTAAGCGAGATGTCTCCTTCAAGCCCCTATTCCGGTGTCAAATATACCAGCACCTTAGCAGACATTAACAGACAGCTGTAACTGTTTCGTTAGTGACAAGTAATGTACCTAGGTATAGCGGTGAAGATTTGATAGCTAAATTTCTCCCTAACTTCCCAGTATTCCAAGGGTTCGGAGTTGCGTCTGGAATGTGTTCGATGTTCGAAGGGAAGGAGAAAGAGGCTGTGCGTTGGATCGAAGACATGTCGACGTATCTGGGATTTTCAACCATGCAATGCAGTGCACAGCCAGAAGACTATCTGTAGAGCCACAGAGTTCCACTCATCGATGTATTTGTTGTTATCAGACCTCTCCCCACCACTTCTGGCGCGTGATTTCCATTTTCAACTCGTCGGGGTATGGATCAAGGAACTTGATGACCCGGTCTTGCCACCATTTTCGAGTTATGTTCCCGCACCACGCAGAAGTATACTCCCAGTAGAAAGGGTACCAACCTGCAGATTCCCAGTCAATGATACTAACAACTTGGTTACCACGAATCATGATGTTGAAGGGATTCAGGTCTCCATGAGTGAAAGTAAGGTTTGACCACGCCCCGTCTTGTTTGGCCGCCATTTCTCTAAGGTCCCTCCAGTCCTGGTCAGTCATGTGCACATTTGCAACCTCCGGATGCTCCTTTATCTGGACCCCATCACGAAGCCAAAGGTGAAAGTCTTGAACTTTTTTGAAAGGTCCAAATCTGGGCCTAGCACGTGGATTGCGGGGATCTCGCAATGAGCCACCAGTGCAGCTCTCCACCCCCGTGCCCGGGGGCGGTTCGAGTTTCCTCAGTTGCTGGATCATACTACGTAGTTGCGTAAAGATGTCCTCGCGATCCGCATCGGACAGTGTCTTCAAGGCTTCTGGGAAGGGTTGCCCAGAAATGCGCTCCATGACGATGTAAGCGCGGTTCCGATGCACAAAAGAACAGTACACGTGGGGCACGGGAATAGACGTATTAGCAGCGACGAACTCCATGGTCGTCGCTTCTGTGAGGTGAACGGAGGGGCTGGTCTTGACGATGAGGTTTTTGGAAATGCGGGCACAAGGGCCATCGTATTTGAAGAAACGGGCGGTGGTCTTGAGCGCGAGAAGAGTTAAAGACCTGCGAAGAAATGTGTTATGAATGGCTAAATGGGCGGTACCCTCGTGCTGTGTCTCTGTATTATCAAGGGGTGGGATGTATGCCATTTTTACGAAGTAGGTAGCGTACGTGGAAGGTGTGAGGTCAAACAGTGTTGGAAAATCGAGGTCTTTCTCGCGCTATGCACGGGCCACTTAATATAAATCACTTAAACCACCAGGCAATAAGTAGTTCATGAAACCCCACGTTGATTAAAATTTCATACTCTACTCAATATCAAAGCATGTCGTTGCTATTAGGAAAATCCTGATCCCCTAGATACATCTAATTGCTGAGGAAAAAATCATTTCTGGGTCAGAGGCGCAGTTGAGAGTGGTGCGCCCTTCATTGTCTTTGATCGTCCTATTCGCCCAGAAGTTTCATCCTATCTATGCAATTCTTGTCGTTAACAATACCTCTTGCATGGTGAAGCGGTTTGTCGGTTGCGACGTTTGGACTATGATCAATCAGAGTGATGATGGAGAAAGAGTTATTTACAAAAATAACCCAACGGAGTGCGGTCCATGAATTCCAAACCATTGGGGTCAACTGCTCAAACGCCAACGCGATGATGGTGTACAAGCAGAGGCTCCTGCCCCTCTTAGACTGGAACATCACGTTGTTTTAGCTATAGCATACAAAGAACGCATAAGAAGGCTGCAAGCCTTTTTCATAAAAAGAGCTACGTGCATTTGTTGATTACCGTTTCTGGTGACGATCCAAAAGCCCTTCGGCAATACAACTTACTGTACCGGACCTGTCACCTCTGCAAGAAATCCATGCATCAATTGCAAGCTGCCTAGGAAAATATTCCGCTCGCCTTCTACGCCTTCAATCGCCAGATAGACTTTTCTGTTCTCACTTCACATTCCATTATGATACAGCCCGAGAATCCAGGTCATAAGCGTAGTAGTTTTGGCATGGCAATTGGCATTGTCAACATTTAGATCGGCGACGAGGCAAAGACTACAGTATTGGACTTGGAACCAAAACGGGTTTCTTTGATTGGGCAATAAGAGAGAATTTTGCTACTGAGATATTTACATTTACATAATATGATGCTTGTAGGGTTAGGTGTGTCTTTAGATTATAAGGCTTGTCTTTCTCTGCTTGTCGTATGAATCATGGTAGCAGTGACTTTTGTTACACTTTCCTTATATCTCATTGAGAGGGCACAATTATATGGGACTCTCATTTGAAAATTTCACTGATTAACCGCGCACCCAGAGTTAGAGGCTATGAAGTGAACTGACTACAACTACTAATCCATTTTATCACTCGACTGATAACCCACTTTATTTATTTATCAGGGGTACGGTAAGTACCGGGCCGGGTCGAAGATTTCGGAAAGAAGACAAGAAAAACGCTAGGCGAAACGAAAAGATAAAAGGGGTGTACACCTCGGGGCGAAACCCTAAGCATAAATTATTCGTTGTTTACTGATTGTTGGGTAAATTTGGGGTAAATTTACCATATGAAACGGAAGAATTGAAGTATTTACAGACTAGAATTCTATAAAAAGTCCACTTACATTTGTAGGGGTTCGCTTCGACATGATCTGCCCCCCTTTACTTTAGTTCAATCCACTTTATGCCCTATAAATATACCTTGTTTTATAGCTAAGAGTACCTCCTATATTAATCTCTCCCCCTTACTGCCCCGCGAGCCTACAAAAAGCTTCGGGGTGTCGACCAATCAAGTACCTGCCCGCCCGAGTTTGATAAATAAAGCTAAATAGAGTAGGAAGGTAAAACATGGCGCAAGGGAAGATGCTAACGCACTTACACAAATGTATTACCAAGGGTTTTTTTTTGTTTTTTTCTTATTTGGTTGTTCACCCAAACAAAAAGCGAAGATCTATAATAAAAGCCGGCGTATCCGGGGTGCGTAGTTAATATCATACGACGCGGCAAACAGCGACGAACTCATCTGAGCTCACCCCACAACCATCCATGACTGAGGGGGAAAAGTCTTCCTGATAGTCCCTTTCCCCACTCTAATGCATTTCGGGGAGCCAATATCCATGAGCAGAAATCCTGACGTCGATCTTTTTCAAAGTCGCCAGATATTATTGTGAGATGGAGTGACTTAAGCATAAACAACGTGAGTTTTTCACAGGCCACGTACGAAGTTAGCAAAGGTAGAGTTGCACGAGGCAGTCACGACAGGACGTATGGAAGCTCTAGATTCATTTCTTTTGCGAAAAGTATTCCCAGCTTTTCCGGGAATTGTAGGAAGCTGGAATATGAGCCAAATATAAGATACCCACTGAGCGCTGTCTGTGGAATGGATAGTAATACCAACAACAACGATTCCAGCAACTTTACCATCAATTTCCCCCTAATTCCCGTTGGTTTTGAAGCCAGAATACAGAATGGCAGAGTCAAGTAATGCAAACACGACAGTGTCGTTGACACAAGAGCAGTTCGAGAGGATGTACCTGGCATCGCCGTCGAACAAAACAAGGGACTTTCGTGCCGGTTTTGGAAACCCAACGCCTTTGTAAGTATTTGCTGCTCAAGACAACGAGGAATGGCAAGTGTAATTAACTGACTTTCTTACAAGAGCGGTTCTGGGCTTGGTCATGAGTTTGACTCCGCTGTCTTGCGCTCTCATGGGTTGGAGAGGAGCCGGCGTGCTCGGTGCTGCAACCACGTTAGTCTTCATCCGTTTAATACATTTGTCGGAGTCGCGACTAACAAGTCATCTAGGGGAGTCTACTACTTCACCGGTGGACTTCTGATGATCGTCAGCGGCCTTCTAGAGTTCCTGCTAGGCAACACATTCCAGTTCATTCTGTTCTGTGGCTATGGTACGGCCCTTTCTACTCAAAGGTATCCTAAACCAGACCATTGCTGACACAGTACTTCCAGGGAGTTTCTGGTTAGCTTTGGGCGCGACTCTAACGCCATACTTTGGAGCCTACGAGCACTATTCTCCCGATGCGACCAATGCAGCAGCAGGACTATCGTCCGTAGGCTTCAACGCGAGTTTCGGTAGGCCTACTGTACCAAATCTCCGAAAATATTTATGCTAACGACGGAATCCAGGCTTCTACTTGGTCTTCATGGCAGTATTCTCCTTCCTGGCTTGTATTTGTGCGCTTCGAACAAACCTTTGCTACACACTCCTCGAATTCTTCGTCTTCCTCTTCTTCGCCCTGCTCGCCGCTGCCTTCTTCCGGACTGCCGACGGCGGCTCAAACGCAAAGAACGTACAGACTGTATGTTTGAACACAATTTGGAGAAAAGTATATTGCTAACTTGAACAGGCTTCTGGTGCGTTTGGCTTCGTGGCTTCAATATTCGGATGGTACTTCTTCTTCGCGCTGTCCCTGGTCTCTGTGAACTTCCCCATCACACTTCCGGTGTTTGACATGAGTGGATTGGGCAGCCGCAGATCAGAAAAAGCACCTGCGCCAGCTGAAGCCGCGCCAACCAACGGTCACCATGACAAGGAAACCGTTTAGATCCAATACAAAACTATCGAGTGGTTATAGGAACCCGCTGAAACATAATGTACCCACGTCACCAAGCCGCCAATAGATTGGTTGCCTTGCCAGGTTGACGTCCATAATAGGATTTAGTTCGAAGTATAATGTGTGGGGAGTAAGATAATAAGAGGAGGTGCTAAGAGTGCTAATATGGATATGGAATAAATTTTGTCAGTTTTATAAATATACCTTCAAGTTTCAAAGTTCAAACTAGTATTTCCAGATGTGATATAAAAACAGATGCTTACTTTATCTAGTCATCAAACATAGGCTCAATAGATCCGAAAGGCCTCAATGGTAATCTGCTTTGAGTAGACCAAAGGCTCTTTTCTCAAACGCCATCTGGGGCATTGGGTCAAATGGAGAATCAATGAAATGTAATAGATCAAGCAGAACGAAGAAGACAGGAAATAATGAATATGTGGCAAAGCAAGCCCGAGATGATAGTTCAATTTTATAGAAAGGCTGCAAGCAAGACGACAACAGATTGGCATACTAACTTCAAAAAGCAACATTCTAGAAAATACCACAAAAGTCAAGAGCTGCCACAACGGCTTCGTGAATATTCTTTGATATTAAGATATTATACAGCATATTATATGCCATCTGGCTAGTTGACGCCCTAGACTGTACTCATACAAATGCCCGATACCCAAAACCTACACACTCAACGCCCATACATATCCAAGATTAGATTACTATCAAAACAACTCTTCATTCCTCAGGCTACTAGCCTTCTTCTTACCACTAGGTATGCCCCAGTCCCCAGTTCGAACGCCAACAAATCTCTTACTCAGAGTAGAGTAACCCCGTCCCATCCCGCCACCAGGAACATCAAGAGTATCCCAATCACTCTTTTCCTCTCCACCCCATTCGTGAAGCAGCTCTTTCTCCTTTTCCGCACTATGTGCATCCAAGAGTCTCATTTGCTCAATAGCACTCGTCAGAACCCCCCAGCTTTCAATCAGGCCAATGCTTGCCTTGTCACCACAATCGCAGTCGCATCCGCCTGGGCATTCGGTGTTGCCATAAGAGTGATACTCGAGCAGACAGTTTTGATGAGTCGCGCAGTTGCAATTAAGACAAGGTGAAAACAGCGCACTGATAGGCTCCAAGCAAATGATGCAGCGGAGCTCACGTTGGGTGGTTTTGCATTTTTCACAGCGGCCGATGGCGCCGCCTCCAGTACTTGGACCTAGTGGTTCGAGACGGCATTCATCCTTGAGGCAATACCCGGTTACATCGAGACCATGATCTAAGCCTGGCGATAGCGGGTTGCTGTGGTCTTTCTTGCCAAGAGATATTGCAGGAGACGGATGACTCAGCGTGTGGGTATCGTTGGAGACCGTGGAGCCTGCAAATGATCTAGTATCTGGGATATCCACTTCAGAGAAGAGATCTTTGAGGCCGTTGAACTTAAGTATTTCTAGTCGAGCAAGTGGGTGGCCCCAGATATAGAGAAGCTCAGCGTAAGCTCTGCGATAGCTTGCATAGAGCGAAGAACCGCTTGGGTCTAGTAGGCCTGCCGTTATACATCCTTCGTCATCGAAAGCATGTTGGTTTTCCATGGTTACGTTGATGCCAGTGCAGACTGTTGGCTTGAACCCGTCCTTTGCATCTTCATCATCGGACATTGATGATCTTCCGGTATTCGTCTGTTCCCTTACACTGCCTAAAACTGTTGTATTTCCCCATGTAACAACACTTGGTGCTATAGAGCTCATCAGATTTTCTACTGGACTTGGTCGCTTGCGGCTTGGGGGTGGATTTGGGGGCGACGATGATGCTGTCGTCGAGAATGGCCGAGAAAAGCTGGCGGCAAAACTGGAAGCAATTCCTGAATTGACGCGACGATAGCCTCGAGAATTGTCTGGCGATGTGGATAAGCTTTGGGTCTGGTGATTGAGATGTTCTAGACTTGTACGATTTGAACGAAGAGGAGGCGTTTCTCCACAAGAATAGGATGCTGATGCTGGATCGCTTCCCCAAGCTCCTGTAGATGAGCCTACAGATCCGTACAAGCCAGATGGGGTATGCGCTGTTTTTGGGGTCGATACCGCGGAATGGTTAGGAGTCTTGAGATACTTGCTCCAATCCGTAGGAAAATAGTCTAGTGAGAACGCTGGAGTTTTCATTGAAAGGGGCGTCTGAGGCTGGGTCAACTGCGACTCCGATCGCGAGACTGCATCGTTCGAAACTGGTTCGTTGAATATGCATGAAAGCATCGCCAGCATCTGGACATCTGCCAGTGACTCGAAGTGCGCGAACAAGTCACAAATGAGTTGCTTTGCCAGTGGACTATGACCCCACTTGACTCGTCCCGACAGACTGTTTGGCCGCCCTTGGGCATCAAAGGATATGTCGACTCCACTGTCAGACCCACTATTGCTCCGTTGCCGTTTGATAGCATCTCGGGCTATGACCAGGACCGGTTCGCCATGATGGAGGTTATCTAACACTTCTAGTGGAATCTCGTTGTGTAATAGCAGAGCGGCATATCTCCAGACGTCAGCAAGATCGCTGAAACCATGTGTTTCAGCGACCGTTGCATTATGCTCACACACATCTGGTCCGTCCCCGAAAATGGCATAGTTATCGGCGAGTACCTGCTTTGAAGGAAGTAGACCAGAGATATCATGAAGGGCTATGATATTTTTCGGCTTCGAGGGTCTACTCCTGCCCAATCCCGTCCCAGTACCGGTTCCAGTTCCAGTCCCTCCTGCACTTGACCGCTGGGACAGTATAGTCGGAGAGGCTCTTTCCCAAGGTCGACGGGCTGATCGGCGAAAGTAATCAGACATTGGGAAACGGGCAACGCGGTAGTGAGAGGAGTCAGAATCGCTAGACGATGACGCCTCGGAGTCATCAGATTCATCAGAATCATACTTGCTTTCTGATGCAAGAGACATCGCTTTGACTCGGGGGACAGGCGAGGTATTGTTGTTCAGGCGGCCAAAGGTTTCAAAGCTAGGTTCCCCACGCGAACGCGCATTGTTCTTTGCAACGAGGGTCTCGAGAAGTGACTTAACCTTGTCTTCTTTAGGTGGGAAGAAACAAACTAGCTTGCCGGTTGCTGAAAATCGAGCCCCGCACAACCTTGGCAATGGAACATTCGCATTGCGATTTGTTGGTGGAAGCATATCTACACTCGAGTCTAGTTCTTGAGACATCATCGCTGAAGCGCCGGCTGGGATTTCACCGTCGTCGTCATCACTGGAACTCTCGTCGGCAAGAGCATCCAGGTCGTCGTCAGTATCATCTTTGAAAAACGTTGTACTTGTCTCAAGATCAACTTCGCCTAGAAGATAACAGAGGGTGGCTTCCAGACATCCTCGCCTCCGCGCGACAAATCCTGCAGATATTTGTTGTACTTCCCGTTTCAACTTTTCGTATACCTTATCTGACATGAGTGATGTCTTGCCTATGGTAAATGTTGGGGCTTTCGATTCAGGATACTGGTCTGGGAATGCCATAGTGACTTTGATATAAATAGGATTCCCGTCCTCTCCCCATGGCCCATTCATCGACGCAACCAAGGTCCTTGTGTCCATGTTCACATCATCGAAGGTAATTTTGGGAAGTTGGTCATGAATGCGGATAATCTCATCATGCAAGCTCTCGGGGGGATCCCAATCCTCTTCGTCTGTAAGTTCTGGATTCAGAAGGGAAAATCTTCTTGATGGAGGTCGTACTTGTGAATTCTCCGGCTTGCTGAATTTGATTCCACTCATCCAACCAATTTGGTTTTGGTTTTGGTCGTCGTGCTTGAGGAATTTGTCTTTGCTTGATATCACAGGAGCTCGAACCATCATATGGGTTCGATTATTCCGAGGCAAAGCCATTTTCTTCATTCCCACCACCTTCAATGCACTGACCTTCAAGCCGGAAGTTGCAGGTCGTGGGGTCGAAATTGTAGGGTTCTTTTTCTCGACGGAGGATTTTTCAACAGTGCGAAACGTCTTATACACGGCACCCTGGCGCGTCAAACTCAATTTCTTGAGGACCCGAGTGCCTTTCACATAACCAACTTCGTCGAGTGTTTGTGGATCGACGTGCTGAAGTCGTAAATGATTATCATCCCCCCAAGAGACTAGTTGGAATTCACGATTGTCGACCCCCTCCCCCTCGTCTGTAATCCCTCCTCGACTTCTCCACAAGAATTCCTTAACCCTTGAATTGCCATGTCCCGGAAATGTAGCAACACTTTGGGAAGGGCCGTCTTTGATAGCATCCTCCTGAAGTCGTCGATCATACAGGTGCAGATTTCCGGGAGTATCCTGTGGCATAGCTAGCAAGCCGGACCCAAAAGGAGTATGCCGAGCGCGCCAGACTGGAAAATCAGTCCTTATGATACGTTCCGGTTCAACAACGTCGTTTTCATAGTCCCAAAACTTGATACTCTTATCTAGAGAGCAGGTCACAATTTTTGTTGTCTTAGTTCGGTTCCAATCCACGCCATAGATCTTCGACTCGTGTGCATTTATCGACTTCAATGGTGTTGATCCCTTTCGATCATCCCAGATTCTCAGCCAACGATCATGAGATGAGGCTAGAATATGAGAATCTTGGCGGTTGTATTTGACTTGGGTTGCCCCTGCGAACCAATCGCAAAACGTAAGGACAGGCCGTCTGGGCCTGCGCAAATCCCATTCGTGTACAAATCCGTCGACCGCACATGATGCGAGCATATCTGGGTGATGAGCCGAGAAGTTGATATCGGTGATAGCCCTCGTATGACCGTGAAGTGTATGTTCGATCGCGCCTTGGGATGTATCCTCTTGCATATTCAGATTCCATACCAGCGCCTTCTGGTTTGCGGTGCTGACCACCCAATAGTCTCTCGCCGCAAAAGGGGACCATTGCACATCTGCCACAAGCCAGGGAAGTCCATGTCGAAGGTGACGGGGGGATTTAGAGGAGAGTCGAGATCAATTATATCGAGCCCATCAGTGCTATACAAGGTCAGCGAAGTCCATTCGTATAGCTAGATGAACATACGAAGCAAGCGCAATATCCCTCCCGGACGGGGATATTGTGGCAGACCCTACATTACGTTCAACAAGTATAGTAACATCTGTATCGAACGTAGGGCTGTCGAAGGCAGACTTAATAGTCTTCCCTTTCCGTGCCTCATCCATCATACTCGTGAATCGCGGGGACTCGCATCATCTTCGAGCCGCAACTGCCAGGTGCCGTCGCCTTGTTTGTTTCTGTGAACTGCTTGCCTGAATATTCTGCAGCGCATGGTGATATTAGCAAATTGGGGGCATTTTGCAGAGTCGTGAATGATGCGCCAAGCCGTATTGGTCGAGTATTGAGGTTATTCGCAATGACAAGAGGTCCCCCCACTTTGGGCTAGCTTAATCGGCCAGCGGGACTTGCCAGTGCCGACCAAATGAAGTCAAACATCTCATCTTGCCTCATCTTGCCTCGCCTTGCCTTGTATCACATTCCATGACTTGACTTGACTTGACTTGGAACTATTTAACATTCTCGCGAGAAAGTCAAAGGTAGCCGCTGTATCAAGAAGGAGTTTTGTCGATATTCCAGGTACGTGGTTAGATCAGACGCCTCGAAATCTCCACATCTCCCCGCTATTCTCAACCATAGACTGGCCTTCTTTTCAACAGAAGGAGCGAGACAGAAAATAAATACTCATTTACATTACTTCGCAGACTTCCTGCTATCTGCCGACTTCTGTCCAGCCTCAGGAGCTAGCCATCTGCCTGCGATATTTCCTAAATTCCTCAGCCAACCTTCGACCCCGCGATTAGATCTGCACCACGGTTTGGTCCTCAACATGGCGGCTTTACCAAAGAGAATCATCAAGGAGACAGAGAGATTAGCGAAAGAGCCGTGAGCATACAATTTTAGCAAAATGAGATCTGAACTAATACTCGAGGCGGCAGTGTTCCTGGTATCAACGCAGTTCCCCACGACGACAACCTTAGATATTTCGATGTCTCAATTCATGGCCCACAAGCGTCCCCTTACGAAGGTCAGGATGCGACTGTGAACACACCATGTGGAGCTTTCTAATGTTCATGTAGGAGGCATCTTCAAGCTCGAGCTCTTCTTGCCAGATGACTACCCCATGACCCCACCAAAGATCCGGTTCTTAACAAAGATCTACCACCCAAACATCGATAAGCTCGGACGCATCTGTCTAGATGTCCTCAAGAGTATGTCTAAATCTGGAACATATATTCTTTGAATTTCTTGCTAATCCTTGTTCTGCAGGCAACTGGTCCCCCGCCCTGCAAATTCGTACTATCCTCCTCTCGATCCAAGCCCTTCTAGGTGCCCCAAACCCCGATGATCCACTTGCACCGGATGTAGCCAAAAGATGGAAGGAAGACCAAGAAGGAGCGATTGCAACGGCCAAGGAATGGACGAGAACTCACGCCATGACCTGAGTGCGACATCTCTCAATATGATGATTATGTGGGCTACGGGGAATCAATAAGAAGATTATGAATTGACACGAGAGCAGATGTGATGCGGGAATGAGATGATGCTAGAGGATATGCAGATGGGATGGCGCATATGATCCTTTTCTTTGGAGGCACTGGCGTTTACCTGCGTTCTTTAGATATAAATCCGAAACAGCTGTAGGTGACAATCGAACACTTTTATACAAGCGGTACTTCAGTCAAGTGTCATGAGGTGACTACGTGTGATATGGAAGTTTCCATAATCTGGAATGCGAGGGGTAGATCTGGGGGTCTTTTACGAATCAGCAGTGTTGGAACTTCCTCATATGGCAAAACGGGTTTATACAGGCTACAAACCTAGATACTCTCCTATAAGGAATTGTCCTCGAGCTCTTAGTTTGGGTGTGACCGCACAATATCCTCACGGCTTCATCGCTCTCTTCGCAGGTCTACACAAGTCCCCGAAAGACAGTGGCGACAACAGGGTCTCGAGCAGTTGTTGGGACTGTGTATGTTGCGTGATATAATAGTTCATGGATGCGGCAGCCTTAGCCTTGTGATGGGTTAACTTGGAAAGTTCCAGTAAGATCTGCGACAACAGTTCAGACAAGGCTGGGTAGTTCCCACACCCAGTGTCTTATTGATTGAAGGCGACTAGGATGTTTGTGTTAATGTGTGTTGGCATGTTTTCAGCTGGACGCCCTTTTTTATTTCTAGTCAGGAAAACTAAAAGCAGCGAGCTGAGCCTTGGAAGCAGCATATGAGTCGAGCCTCTCCCATTTTCAACCAAGGCTGCAAAACCATCGCTGTCAGGTCTCTCACACCATTCTTCCAAATCGCATCTTGTGCCGCTTTTTCAAACATATCCCACCCGCTGTTTCGGTGAGCGAATCTGTCATCCGTCCCACCACAGACTGCAGCATGAACGACCAATACGAATCCATGGAGGACTTGCTGGCTTGGGATCATTGGCTGCAAACCGAGCAGCCTGATTGGTGAGTTCAAAAAGACATGCTCACAGAAAAAGGGCATCCGGCGCTGGTGATTACACTTTGACCAATCCGCATGATGCTGCTGTCACCTCAAATGTTTGCCAGCCTTGCTACGAGAACTCCACAATTATGGGCCCCGAATTCGAGTCCCTGAACCCGCTATGGATGTCCTCACACGTCACCCAAGCAGAAGAGCCTTCCCATCAAGAACTCTTTCCTGTCATACCAAATGAACAGGAGGATGGAGATCCGAGCGCACCCCCAGAGGAAGAGCCAAGCCTCCCGATGTAAGTCCAAAAGCCCGATTGTCCCAGACATAATAGAAACTTTATTTATCAAGGTGAAAGTTTCAACCTTCGCGCCATATATGCAAAATCAACATGCGCTTCATGCGACGGCCCGCTCATTGACCGAGTAACCTCGCTCGACTTTCAGGACCTTTACTGCACCAGAAGTCGTGTTGCCACTCATCTTGCGATTGCCTGCGAGGTGTGCGGCGAGAAATTTGAGAATGTCAAAGCCCTCAAGGAGCATGGTAGAATCTTGGACCACGATTCGTTTAAATGTGCAGTTCCAGGTTGTGAAAAGCGCCTTACAAAGTACTTATTAGGCAATCCTGGGCCGGATCCTTTCGCCAGACGTCATCCTGACATCAAATACGGGTGCGCACAGTGCGGCCTGATATTTGATACACAAGAACTACTTGGTATACATGGAGCAGAAGACATGCACACTGCATATGCTTGTCATTTTCTGGATTGCGGTTCTGGAGCAGCAAGATTTGCTGATCTACTGAGACACCAATTGACACATATCTCCGGCGTTCCCCGTCATCCTTGCCCTCACTGTCGCAGGTACTTTGAAACTTCTGTTTATTGTAGATTGAAAGCTGACTGGAACAGGCACCGAGGGACTAATGGTTTCAAGCGCAAAGATCATCTTCGCCAGCACATCCGTAACTACCATCATATCGAAGATAATGGATCACAATCCGGCCCGCTGACGTTCGACTGCCCTCGCGATGACTGCGATCGAATTGATGCGAATGCCTTCCAGGATAAGAAGCTCCTTCAACTTCATCTGAGGAAAGATCACGACTCACCATTCCAGTGCCCACAGTCTGGTTGCGATCGAGTTGGCACTAAAGGGTGGATGCGCGAGACTGATATGGTGAAGCACATGAAGAAGCTCCATGGGGTCAGCCAGTGAGGGTGTCTATGGGATCATGCAAAGGAGAGGGCTTTGTGGCGAGAACGTTTGCTTTTTATGTTATCAATGACTCCTTTACTCCTTTGGTTATTTTTCTTTCATTTCCAGGTTTTCGTCGCTTTTCCTTGATTGTGGTATTCAGGAGCTTCGTGCTACGTCGTTCACGTCACAAGAGTGTCTTTGCCCCCTTTTGATTTATTTTCTTGGCTTGGATAAGAATTCCGGTTCTACTTGTCAGCGTTTGATTTGAACTGCCTGTTCAACACAGACTTCCCTCTTAGCTTAGTCTCAGGTATCTGCTCAACACAAATGCCTCTAAAAGTTAGATTTGTTAAACCCCACTCATGTCCATGCTCAAAATCTGGTTCTTCTACAGGTATGTGTCCAAAGCTATAAAATGTATTCCTACAGAAACGTGTTTGATTTGCAGAACCACTGAGCAATATGATATGCCCTCATTTAACTCAGGTGCTATTTGCATGGGTTTTCTATTTAGAAAACAAGTCTGACTTTTAACTTATCTCCTTTCACAATCTCATCCTCCTGCGCCATCAACTCCGGCATATCCCACGTACAATTAACATACCTCCCTCCAAGCCACATCCTCTTCTCCTTCGTCAAAAACACAATCGTATCCGCACTCAGCTCCGGAGTCTCAACAAAAACTAAACCAACAGTCAGTCCAGCTACCTCACCCATGGCCCATCCAACATATCAACTCACCAGGTTTCAACTCCTCACTCAAACCCTCCGGCCCCCCAACTATATCCGTCGGGATATTCCCCGGATGAAT